>OY288265.1:112240263-112442029 GCA_958450335.1 Hibiscus tridactylites | reverse complement strand
CGTGTCCGTGTCCGTGTGTACTTTACTAAATACTAACCAGTAAAACAAATATACTAGGGGAAAAGAGCTTTAGTATGTCGAGATAATTACATAGAAATTAAATCACAAAAACTCTAATCTTCTACAGATCGACCCCTTTGTCCCTCTCTTTGCCCGCTTTTACATATCAGATCGAGCCTCGAGCAAACCCTCGAAAGGTACCATTCTCGGAATTATAGATCTCCTCTCCGAACGTCTTCAGCTTTAGTCGATTTAGGTTACGAAAGATTTTGCATGTCCTATTTGAATTGTTTATAGATTGGGCAACCTTTTCTTCCCATTTATTAGGATCCCATTTAATCCATATTTGTTATGATTTAGTGCGTGTTTAATTAAATACTTGTTCGGATTTAACTGTGATTTCTGTTTTTATTCCCTACCCACCCCAAAAAATTGATGTCTGAAATAGAATTAAATGATTATTTTGAGTTTATTGGTATATTTGCAGGTGTAAGATCTTGTGAGTTAACATGGCAATGATCGATGAGCCTTTGTATCCCATTGCGGTGTTGATCGATGAGCTAAAGAACGAAGACATTCAGCTTCGTTTGAACTCGATCCGTAAGCTCTCTACGATTGCTCGTGCCCTTGGAGAAGAAAGGACTCGAAAGGAACTGATCCCGTTTCTTAGTGAGAACAATGATGATGATGATGAAGTTCTCCTTGCCATGGCAGAAGAAATGGGAGTTTTCATTCCTTATGTTGGAGGTGTGGAATTTGCTAATGTTTTGCTGCCTCCGTTGGAGACTCTTTGCATTGTTGAGGAAACGTGTGTGAGGGATAAGGCTGTGGAGTCGTTGTGTCGAATTGGTGCCCAGATGAGGGAGCAGGATTCGGTTGAGTTCTTTATTCCAATGTTGAAGGTTGGTTTCTGCTTTATGTGTTTTTCTTTTTTACCTGAAGTAAAGTGTGTATATAATTTAGATAGTTTTACATGTTTATTGATATACAAATCAGGAAGCTGAATGTTATAGTGCGGGTGCATGAGAGAGTGTTTCTGTTGGTTGTAACAAGGAGCTACAAAAACTTGAATAGAATTTGGTTTTGGATTTAATGTGTACGGTGAAAAGATTGTTGGTGGAAGAAAGCTTTCTCTTATAATGCTTGAAAATGCTATAAATCAGAGTGGATGAAAGAACCCCTGAATCTTGTGTTTCAAAATTAGTAATCTTTCTGTCATTAACTCTGATGTGTATGTTTTGCAGCTTTGCCTTGTTGTCATTTGGATAATTGTACAGTATATAATATGATCATTCCTAAGCCTAGTGACCAGTTAATGGTGTTATCCTTAACATGCACTCAATTTTTTAGCTGTAATCCTTACTTTACTTGGTATCGTTTTAGCTAACTAAAATAAAATGAATGGGTTGTCTTAAACATGCAGAGATTGGCTGCTGGTGAGTGGTTTACAGCTCGAGTTTCCTCTTGTGGATTGTTTCATATTGCATACCCAAGTGCCCCAGAGGCACTGAAGACTGAATTAAGAACAATATACGCTCAGCTTTGCCAAGATGACATGCCCATGGTCAGGAGATCTGCTGCAACAAATCTCGGAAAATTTGCTGCTACCGTAGAAGCACCTCATTTAAAGGTGGATGTAATGTCTATGTTCAATGATTTGACACGGGATGGTATGTGGATTGCCTAGTTTATCTCGATTGCTTCATTATGATCACTTGTGTTGCTGATAATTCTTTGTCGAATATATGCTTTAAAGTACTTTACGCGGATAAAAGAGCAGGATAAACTAGGATTAGCCGCCTTGTGGTGCTCTTCCTTTTAGAGGGGATGGATTTAAGTTCAAACTTGAAGGGGATGAATTGGGAAAAGGGTTGCGTGCTGTTCCTTTCTAGTTCTAACCTTTAATTTTTGTATTGAAAATTTCAAAGAATGCATTTTGGAATCTTCAACTTCATCCTTTTATCTTTTCCCTTCTATTTCTGACCATTTCAATTTTTATTGCTCATGAGCAAGAGTCATAGACAGTCATCCCCCCCCCCCCCCCCCCCAAAAAAAAAAAAAAAAGATTAGATACTTGAGTTGTTCTCACAGCAACCCATAACCTTTTTTTTTCTTCTTTCAATCTTTTCAAAGAATTATATCAAAGAATCTGTGAATTTTATCTAGTGTTTCATGTATAAAAGCATAACTGAGGCTGATAATTCACTTTATGGGATTTAAACCTTATTTATAAATGAATCCCCTATCTATGACCATTATTCATATCTATGCCTTTTATTCTGCATATTTTAGTTTTTCATTATTGTTTTGAGTTCATAATTTGTAACTGAGTTTGAAATGCTTATTTGCTCCAATCTTTTGTCCCTGCAGATCAAGATTCTGTGCGATTGCTAGCCGTTGAGGGTTGTGCAGCTCTTGGAAAGTTGTTGGAACCCCAAGATTGTGTGGCTCACATTCTCCCAGTCATAGTTAGTTTCTCACAGGTAGACCATGTAATATGAATATTGATTGTTTTACTAATATGTTTGATTCACTATTCTAGAAATCTTTTGCCTTTTGAAGTGATATGCGATGGACATTATTGTTCCATTTAATTATTTTCCCCCTCTGCGTTCTCTTTTTCCCATTCTTAAATATGGTAATTTATAGTTTTGAGTTATTTTTAATGGTATTACTATTGATTCTAGGACAAGTCTTGGCGTGTCCGATATATGGTCGCAAATCAGTTGTATGAGTTGTGTGAAGCTGTTGGTCCTGAGCCTACTAGGTAAGCTCTATAATCACGTGGCATGAACTGTTATATTTTCTGCTGGCCTGGCATCTATTGTTACACCTGTTTTCTGCCATTTTACCTTTTTCCCATTCCCCTTGATCTCTATTGATGAATTTCCTTGTTTCCTCTCTATTTAACTAGAAATCCATAGAATTGGCATAGGCCAGTTATCATGCTTTAGCCTTATAAAACTGATTTATTTAGATGTGCATATCAACTACAATCAAATGATATTGTAAGTTTTACATGTTTAGGTCGGATCTGGTACCTTCGTATCTTCGCCTACTTCGTGATAATGAAGCTGAAGTACGGATAGCCGCCGCCGGAAAAGTAACTAAGTTTTGCAGAATTCTGAATTCAGAATTAGCAATTCAGAACATTCTTCCTTGTGTTAAGGTAAAAATTCTTATGTAATACTTTGACTACTTCATCCAAGTTTTCACTTCATTTGTAGTGGTAATCTAGTTTTTCCACTCTTGCTATGTTCTGATTTAGTTAGTGTTGCCTGTTGTAGGAACTATCAACTGATTCATCCCAACATGTTCGTTCTGCTTTGGCTTCAGTTATAATGGGAATGGCACCCGTTTTAGGGAAGGTAAAAACAGTCTTTTTTTTGTGCTCAGACAGTCCACCTCTATGAATTTCATTTTTTGGATGTATTATAGGTTTCATGATGTTTTCTGGTATGTTTCTCTCTATACACGCAATAATATTATCTCGTTGATGGTTGTAGGATTCGACCATAGAGCAATTGCTTCCTATATTTCTTTCCCTTTTGAAAGATGAATTTCCGGATGTCCGGCTGAATATCATTAGCAAGCTTGATCAAGTCAACCAGGTAGGACACAATTTAAGATTTTATTAATAATGGTTTCAACGGATTATTTTTTTCAAACCGTTAGCTTGGCAACTGATTTGGGTTGAATGGTTCATATATTTTCTTTGTTTTACTGAGAAGTGAAAGGAAACCTGTGACTGAATTAACTGTTAAATAACTCTGAGGTTTGGATTAATAGTGTGTTATGAATCTTTAGTTTTGGTAAAAGTGAGAGCAGTGAGGCTGCAAAACCTAGGATCTCCAACCTAACCATACACGAGAGCTAAATATTAATAATATTGATTGGCACTTATTGCGCACGGTTTCATTATTTCTCGTCTCAATATTTTAATAATTTGTTTTGGGGGATGGTTGGAAGTGCTACTTGCTAGGGGGCAAGTTGGTGATTATCTCTCTCATATAGTCGAATGCCGCATATTGTTAACATGCTTATCATTGCAGGTAATTGGAATTGATCTGCTGTCGCAGTCTCTATTGCCAGCAATTGTGGAGCTTGCAGAGGATAAGCACTGGAGGGTTCGGCTTGCAATAATAGAATACATACCTTTATTGGCAAGCCAGTTGGGTGTTGGCTTTTTTGATGACAAACTTGGCGCACTCTGCATGCAATGGTTAAAAGATAAGGTGCAATGGAGTTTATGTGCCTGTTTCTTTACAGTTCTATTCCTATTCAACTGTCTCTTGTCGGAGAGTAGAAATAACCGATATTAACTACGAACTTATTACAGGATAAAGTTTGCTAGCTTTGTTGGTTGTAGGTTTATTCCATCCGTGATGCTGCGGCTAATAACGTGAAGCGCCTGGCAGAAGAATTTGGACCAGAATGGGCAATGCAGCACATAGTTCCACAGGTAAGTCTGCTTATGTTAACAATAATTTTATTCTAGTTTTTCTATAAAGCTGTATGAGTAAGAAAAAAAGGGAGATACCTGAAGATGATGCCGGGTCTCAATAAGACGTATTTTCTCGATTGTCTATTTACAGGTTTTGGACATGATAAACAACCCGCATTATCTATATCGGATGACCATTCTGCATGCAATTTCTCTGCTTGCCCCTGTTATGGGCGCAGAAATTACTTGTTCAAAGCTTCTCCCCGTGGTTATTAATGCTTCAAAAGATAGGTAAAGCTGATCCAAGTTTGATTCGAAACCGTTTATTCGAATTCTTTGACTTCAATCATGAGACTAAAAATTCCATTATCACAGGGTAGCGAACATCAAATTTAACGTGGCCAAGGTGCTGCAGTCGATTATCCCTATCGTCGATCCGTCCGTAAGTAAATTTAGTTTCATTTCAATAGATGTCAGGTGTCGTAGAAATCTAGCGTGTTTGGTATCGTTTATATAATCGTTGAATGATAAATACAAACAGGTGGTGGAGAATACAATACGGCCATGTCTAGTTGAACTCAGTGAGGATCCAGATGTTGATGTCAGGTTTTTCGCTAACCAAGCCTTACAATCAAGTGATCAACTCAGCATGATGTCTAGTTAGAACCCTAGATTAATTGTACCTCTTCTGGTTTTTTTTCCTTTTGTTAATTGTATTTTTTACGCATTTAAATTCTAAAACTCGGTTGCAATATAGATATGTAATTTTCTTAATTCGCTTCTACTGAATCATTATTCGTATTTAATTTTCTTAGTTTTAAGGTATAAGGAGTTAGTTTAGGGTATAAGGTTTACGGGTTTAGGTGTAGGGGATTAAAATTTAGAGATAGTTGTTTCAATTTAAGGTTTAGAGTTATAATTTAGGGTTTATAGGTTAAAACCTAAATACTCACTATATTACCCTAAAAATTAAGCCTTAACTTATGAACCCTAAATTATAACCCTAAACCTTAAATTGAAACAACTATCCTTAAATTTTAAACCCTTACACCTAAACCCTATATTCTAAACCAATTCTATACCCTAAAACTAAGGCGCTTGTGGAAATTTTCAGTTTCCACTGCGATAAACAAAAGATACAATTCTTTAGATTAAACAATTTTAAACTATATTAAATTATAAAAGCAAGTAAACAAAATTTCTAATTCAAGAACATGGTGATTAAATAATCAATTTTTCCATCTTTAATTCAATTTTATTTTTCATTAATCTAAGGCCAAATATAATGGGATTGCTTTAGAATATCAATTAAACACCCTCAAATTATAAATTTAATTCTACATTGGCCCATAAACTTCAAATTATTTCAATTAATTAAACTGTCAACTTTAACATTAAATATCAACTTAAATCTATTTTTTAAAATAAATATGGATCAATTAATATTCAATATCGAACTGACGCCTAAATTAATAAACTTATTGAAACGATACTTTAATTCGAGAATGTGTTTTGAAATTGAAGACATTAAATTGTAATTAATCCCATTTAATTTCCTATGTATATAAATACATGATAATTAAACAGTAGACATTGGTAATTGATTCAAATGTTCAATCAATCACCTCTAGCTATCCTTTACGGTTTCACGTTTATATAAAATATACATTATCAAAATTGATTGAGAATGATTTTCTTTTAACACATTAATATTTTGTTTTCTATTTTTTTATTATTTGGATTTGAAGATAAATATTGGTTACATTTGTCATTTTAATATAAATATATTTATTTTCTTATGAAATATTCATATATTATATGTATTTAATGCAAATAATATGGATTGTTAGACTAGAAGATAGAGATTACATATTAAGTTTGAGTTTAACAAAGGGACTAAAATTATAGTTTAACCAATTATTATATCTTCTTAATAATTATAAAAATGTGTAACGATAAATTTAACCTTTTACGTGTACATATTTTTATTAATTTAAAAGTTATCATTTTAAACTAAATTTAACCTTTAACATTTTTAGTTAAATTGTATCGGGTTTAACAAATATAATTGGCATGATAAGCTACACAGTAATTCATGTGTATTTTATTGTTAATAAAATACGTCAGTAAATAATTTTAGGAAAAAAAATTGATATACAAGTTGCGTAAATTTTACTTTATATAAGTTTGTTAGGTTTAGGGTTTAACGTTTAAGAGTTCAAGTCGTACGTTTTTAAATTTAAGATTTAGAGTTAAAGTTTTAGGTTTAGGGTTTAAAGTTTTAGATTTAGTAATTTAAATTTTAAAAAAGAGTGTTGTAATTATTTATATAACATGTGTATCAAAACATTACCTATAACTTATTGTTATATTTATTACATAATAATGTAAGGTGACATGTAATTGATATACACAAAAGTTATTACGTGCAAGAGTTATTTGATTAAAAACCATCGATTTAATATAAAAATAAATGCCTAAATTATATATTTTTTGAACTTTAGGTGTCTAAAGTATTTTTGGTAAAAATAGGTGCTTAAAGTTTCAACTGTTACAATTTTAAGTGTCTGGCCGTTTAAAAAAATCATTACTCAATAAGAATGTGTCACGTGCATGCTTATTATTATTATTATTTTAAAAAATTAAATATATATTTAAAAAACTCAAAAATCTTAAAAAATTCAAAACGACATATTCTCCAAATTGCCGCCACCTTCACTGTCGCTGAACATCACCACTGCCGTCGTCGGAAGTCGCCGTCTATTTTCCTCTATCACCTATTATCGATAACCAACGGGAGACGTGCCAATTGGACGACAAATGCAAATGATTCTAGTCAAACGGTTAAAACTTTATGGACATAAAGTTTAAAAAATATAGTTTATATATTATTTTTCATTTAAGCCAAAACCAATATTTAACTTAAAATAATGGTTAAATTAAAAAAAAACAAGCTTAAACATGGACTCCTTAAGGGCTAATTTTACCGTTATTTCTTTTTTAAAAATTCAAATATTTATATATTATATGCCATCTAAATTATGAATTCGACTACTAAGCTTTACCCGCGTAATAAGTAAGGCTGAAATTTACAAGGGAAGTGTAGAATGCAACAAATTAACTACTGCAACAGAAATCTATTTATTTTGAAAGAAACCTTTCATTTTTCAATTCCAAGGTGTTCTCAGATCGAACAGTAATCCAAATCCCCTTAAATTTTCCTCTTCCATTATCGATTTCTTCATTAACTCTAAAAGGAAATTCAAATCCTGAGAATCCGTTTTTCAACCAACGCTAGAACGGATCCGAACTCCCCGAGATGGATGCTCCACAAGGTGGATCCGATCGCGATGAATCCAGTCCTTCCTCGTCTCCCGTCTCCGTCATCTCCAGTTTCTGGAAAGGTATTAATCGATTTTAGCTGCATTGAAAAATTGTTCTGATTTTTTTTCTTTTAAGTGTTGATTTTGTTTCGGCGAGCTAGTTTTATCGATTTTGGAAGTTGCTCTATTTGTTTGTTCGCTGATATTATTGGAGTGATATTTAGATGATAAACTGCATTGCGAAACAAAATTTGTTAATTATATTCCACTTCTTCATTAGTTGTAAGCAGCATCCTCATCTGCATTGAAGATTACTCCAAAGAAGATAATTAGGAGAAGAATTTTAAATATAATTACTAATATCTAGGCAGAAATTGCTAAGATTATAGCTCTTCTTGTATCCTATGCTTATATTATACTGTTTTTAGCTTCACATTATGTATATTGCCTTTTTTGTTACCCTTAAATACTTATACTCCCAAATTATAACAGAAAACTATATTACTAATAACTTTTATTCATGTGCGTTATATGTAAGTATCACTACGTGCTAGTATAATCAAATAGTAAAATAATCATCCATGGGGATGTGTATGAATTTCCTTTCTTTTCCCTCCCTTTCGTAGAATTTGATTTGGAAAAGGAGAAAGGTGTGCTTGACGAACAAGGACTCCGAATAGCTGAAAATCAGGAAAGCAGCCAGAAGAATAGGCGGAAGCTTGCTGAGAGTACAAGAGGTATTTTTTCTTTTTCTCTTATATGTGTGTGTATTAATCATAAACACTTCTTGCAGGCTTCTGAACAATAATTTAGAGTAGCCTCTCGGTGCTATATGTTTCTAAAGTTAACAATTCCGGTTGTTCTTTTTAATCAAAGAAATGTTCATCATAGGCAAAACAGCTAAGGTTTTCTACTTTTTTTAGGGTCTGGTTATTGGGGAGAAAAAGTAAGAAAAGAAGATTGAGGGAATAATGAAATTTATAGAGAAAAAACAATAGTGATATTTTCTTTTTACCTCGAAGATAATAGATATTGAAAATTTTCCCTTTTTCCTATCCTACATGCTCATAGCGGCATACATTACCATGTGTTAGCAATCTATATAGAGAAATGTCCTTCCGATAATCAGTATTTGTCATGTTAACAGATTTCAAGAAAGCTTCAGCAGAGGAAAAGTTAAGTTTATTTAATTCATTGCTTAAGGGTTACCAAGAAGAAGTTGATAATCTTACCAAGAGAGCAAAATTTGGTGAGAATGCTTTCCTAAACATCTACCAAAAGCTTTATGAGGCTCCTGATCCTTATCCTACTCTTGCTTCAATTGCTGTAAGTATTAACTCTGATAGTTAGGTAATTCTTTAGAATAAGATCATTATAACTTTTGCATTCTATCAGTTGTTTTCCTTCCTATTTCACTTCTAATTGATTGGAGATTGTCAGCAGCAATTTCACTTTGCTTTCATATGACAACAGTATTTAGGATCACCTATCACCATTCTGTATATTCAACTTGGGAAAATGTTAAGAGCACTAAAAGTTATAACATGTTATCATTTCTGAACATTTTTGAATTTTAACTGGGAAAAAATGTTGTGATAAGTAAAAGTATGTATGCTGGTAATATCTTAGATGGAAACTCTAAAAATATTGACAAGGAAGAAATCATTAAAGTTACTGTCTTCTACACCCCTCTGCTCTTTCAAGCAAAAGTATACTTTTTATGCATTTGTTGATTACTATATGCATGCTTTTCTAATTGGAATCACACATTCCATGCAGGGGCAAGATCTAAAAATTTCTGAGCTGGAATCTGAGAACCGAGAGATGAAAGTTGAGCTGGAAGAGTTCAGAACAGAAGCAATGCACTTAAAAAATCAGCAGGCAACAATAAGAAGACTTGAAGAGCGGAACCGCCAAATAGAGCAACAGGTTAACTATGCTTTGTTTTCTTTGCTAATAATAATGTAACTTTAGTAATGATGTGTTGTGTTTGAGACTTTGAGATGATATGCCTGTTTTCACTTGTAAAAGATGAGAAGAAAGGCTTATAGCTAGTATATTTCCTTTATTGTCAGTATCTAGATGTAGTTCCTTTTCCTTTAGATGTAATCTTGCTTTTTTGACTAGGGAGAAATATATAAATTAATCTATTGCATATGAATACTATTATAATATCTATCGTAATTATAGGAGAATTAAATTTCTTATACAATCATAAATGTGTTTTACAATGTATGCCAAAGAACTTCACTAACTCACTTAATGCTTACTTCTTGTCAGTTCAATGATTGAGTTCATAATAGAAATTTGTTTCAGCAATGTTCTGTAATACTTATCAACTTCAGTTATGGCCAGTTAAGCATTGTCAGTCATATTTCCTCCCAGCAGTTTTCTTTGTCTTTGTTCTTTCTCCCCTCAATTACTTTTATTTCTGAACTAGACAACTGAGTGCTAAATATGGGTCATGCATTCAGATGGAGGAAAAAGTGAAAGAAATTGTGGAGATGAAGCAACGCAGTTTGGCAGAAGAGAACCAGAAAATTCTAGAAGTCTTAAAGGACAGGTGTATATTTGCGCCAAGCGGTGTAGTTAGATATGCCTATCTATTTCTGAACCAGTTCTTTGACTTCTTTTATTATATTCCCTGATGTTAAAATTATCTACTTCATGTAGGGAGCAATCTTTGCAAGATCAGTTACGGCAAGCTCAAGAAAGTGTAGCAAATATGCAAAAGCTGCATGAACTTGCACAAAATCAGTTGTTTGAACTTCGTGCTCAGTCAGGTTATTGACTCAGTTAATTGTCAAAAAACATTTATTCTCATTTGTTTTGTTAAGTATTCCCTCATTTCTAGGAATATATACCGTTTCTTCTAGTGTCTTATATTGTCTTAACAATACAGAGGAAGACAGGGTAGCGAAGCAATCCGAGGTCAACATTCTGATGGATGAAGTAGAGCGTGCCCAAACACGGCTTTTTAGTCTGGAGAGAGAGAAGGTGAATTAGACATATGATATTTTAGCTTATTTTGTCTCCACGAATTTTTTCATTTAATATCTTGATTCGCCAAATACAAGATCAGAGGAGAATATAGTTGCATACTTGCATATGGCAGTCAACACTTCCATAGTTGTAAATAAATAATCATAGCTGTCTTTCGTCAACATGAAACTATCTGGCTTGCTATCAACCCCTGTAATTATTATTTAATTAAAGACTTTAATATCTGTATTGTACTGCTTATAAAAGAATCCTTGCACCTACTTAGAGCAGCCTAGCAAATCACGCTTGCATTAATTATTCTGATATATGCACTATGGTGGATGCTACAAACTTAGCCATTGCATCGTATTAAGACTTTGTATGAATTAAAATATTTGATTTTTGTTTCTTTTGGTTTGTTGGTTGATTATCCATGTTGGTATTGGATGATCTACAGGGGCTCCTACGGTCCCAATTTCAGTCAGCAAATGAAGAGTCCGAAAACAAGAGAAGGTAAAATACTGCAATACCATTATCTATGCAAAAGTGCACTCTCTCTTTCCTGCTACTATATTTTATTGGAGAAATTAGTGAAACAGGTACCAGTGTCTAGATTAATTGATAGGTTTAATATCTTATATTTGATTTCATTTTTCTTTTCTTTCCTTAAAAAAACATTTCACACATCTTGTAAAAGTATGGCCCTACACAAACTCAACCGTTTGCAATCTCTACTTCTGTAAATTTGAAGTTAGTAAATTCACAAACATTGTGTGTGGAATTCAAATGTCAAATTTCCTTTCAAGGACATCATTTGGTGTGAAGTAAATATGTTCTTGTATGCCTTTGAGATATTATTTCTTCAAGAATTGTTTTCCTGACTCTGCACCATATCATTGCCTTCCACACTGGTCAAAAATTGTTCTAGGTTGGTGGTGTGCACATGAGTAATATTCCATTCCTCCATGTCTCTTGTTATTTTTCTACAATATCCATATTAACATTTGAAATAAGTTTTTTCTCAGTTTATCATCATTTTCTTGGGCACAGTGATACTGCAGATTCGAATACTATCCTTGAAAACTCCCTAAGTTCCAAAGAGAAGATAATCTCTGAGCTGAATATGGAACTTCACAATATTGAAATCACCTTATCCAAAGAGCGAGAGAAACATGTCAATGAGATCAAGAAATTGAATTCTTTGCTCTATGAAAAGGTACAAAATTCTTGTTGCTATCTTATTCACCAATCCATGCAATATGTAATATAACCTATCATGCTAGTCATTGGAAATTGGGTAATTATGCCCTTGTGGTTTCAATTTTGTTGCAAAACACCCGTCCCCGTAGAACTTTTCTTGGTACCTGACATCATGAGGATGAAGGCATTTTTTTCTTCACACTTGACACAGTCACTACTTGAGATAACAGAGTGAAACCATGGGGTGTTAAATGTTAAGAACATAACCAAATTGGTGTGTGTTTTGTGCCCTTTAGAAGTCTGTAGTCTATTCGTTCACATATAATCTCTATATTGGTTCTCAATATTTTACTTAATACTTTAGTAATCAAAGGGTAATGATTAGATCACATCAACTTCCAGTGAACTTGGAGAGTATTTCCATGATGCTTTATTCAATGTGTTGGAGACAGAAACTGTTATCAGAGTTAAAACTTAGAAAGGAAAAAAATTCTGCGTTGATTATATATTGGTTGAAATGAATGTTTTGATTCATAAGAAATGGTTTTTATTCATTTTCTATTCCATCTTCTTATATGTCTTTACTAGGAAGTTGCTCTTGATGAGATGAAGAAAGAGCTTCAAGTAAGGCCAACAGAAAAATTGGTTGATGATTTGCGCAAGAAAGTGAAAATTTTGCAGGTACGGACATCCTTCAAAGAGTTTCTTTCAGTTAAATATGAAGTTTCTAGTTACTCTTCACTTTTGATTATAAGCAACTTTAGGAAGCAAGAAGCATGGGGCGAAAGCAACTGAACTTAAATCTGTTCATCAATGGCATATTTGCTTGACACTTCAAGATTAGTTTTTTAGCATGTAGGAATTAATAATTCACTTAAGCAACTTTTTTACTCTGCTCGATGACTTGTAACCTTGGAAGTATCATGTGATTGAAGAGCGTATATGATGCAATTTAAGAGCAAATAGGCAATAAGAATGTGGGAATGAGTATGTTCTTAAGTTTTTTTCTTCAATCCAGCAGTGTTTATCATGCTTTAAATTTTAACGTGTAAAAAGGCAAGGAAAGAACAAAAAAAGAAAAATCAGGTGTCTATCTTAGTCCTTTGATTGTTTCTGTTTACAGGTGACAGGTGTCGCCATATTGTATGCGACTTTATATAATTATTTATTGTTTCTTCATGCTTGATAGCATCTCAATGTATCTTCTTCTCTCATTGTTGGGAATGTAGGCTGTGGGTTATAATTCAATCGAGGCTGAAGATTGGGAAGCTGCTACTAGTGGAGGGGAGATGAGTAAAATGGAGTCTCTTCTTCTTGATAAAAATAAGAAAATGGAACATGAACTCACACAGTTGAAGGTATGAATTGATTTTTGGTGCTTTGTTTCCCTCATTCTTTCTCTCAATTGTCTCCAGCAAAGGTACATATGAATGTATTTTTGAGATCTTGTCTTGTCTTGATCAAACTATGATAATACAATATCTTGACATCTGTGGGTTTCAACTTATCCTACTGCATTATTTCTTTGAAATAATTTTATAGGAGATAGATTTTGATGTTTTTATGTGTTTTAATTATCATGTGCTAGCCATGATCAAGTATCTTTTACTGGTTTTCAGATCAAACTTTCCGAGAAAGTATCTTTGCTGGAAACAGCTGAAGGCAAAATAAGAGAACTCGAAGAAAAGGTTAAGGAACAACGAAAGCTGATACAGAAGTTAGAAGATGATATATTGAAGGTTTGGGTCGATATCTTTTGGCTTTCTGAAAATGACATTTTGACCAGCCTCATTATGTGCTTCTTACAGCATTTTCTTTGAATGATTTGCATTTTTTCGAATTCTATTACCCTATGAAAGACTGAAACGATCATTTTATTGCTTTATGTTATTCCATGGAGATGGTGATCCCCCCCTCCCTCCTCTAATGCAGGGTTATAATTCCAAAGAACGGAAAAGGACTCTTTTTGATGATTGGGATGTTTCAGAGAGTGCAGGGAATGAACTTTCTGAGGTATATTTGCTCTTGTTTGTTGCTCTACGTGTATAAATTACCAGGATGTATATTTCTATGTAGAATCTAACTTACTTTCAACGAAAACTGGAATATAACTTCAACATGATGTTTGTATTGTTATACTTGCACATTGTATTCGGATTATCTATTTATGTTGCATTGCATAACTCCATTATAGCTCCATGTCATTTAGGGTCTCTTTAAGAAGTCAGATTGTTCAACTTTAATAGAAAAATTAGTAACATTTAAAGAAACATGTGGAGGAAATATTGTTGCAAGAATGATATTTCTGACTGATAGTGTTAAATTTGCATTTAAATTCTTGATCTCATAGGACCGTAATAAAATATTTATACAGGAAAAAGAATTTGACATCAAACCGAAGCATGTTTTGCGAGTGAAGTAGTTCAATTTTCAGAATGAGTTTGTTCTGATTTGTTGATCCATTTCCTATTCTGGAGCAGAACACAGATCAGAAACACGTTTCCTCAGATCAAGACCAGAGCTCAATGCTGAAGGTGATATGCAACCAGCGTGATCGATTCAGGGCGCGTTTGCAAGAAACTGAAGAAGTATGTTGTTTACATGTCTTCTCGTACTTGCATTTGATGTTTTATTCAATGGAATTTTATTTTAAGCATTAAGAATTAAGATCATGGTCTCAATGTTTCATATTTTTCAGGAAATAAGGCAATTAAAGGAGAAGATAGGGGCGGTCACTACCGAACTGGAGAAAACAAAAGCTGATAATGTTAAACTTTATGGAAAGATTCGCTATGTCCTGGACTATAACCAGGAGAAAGTAATTTCCAGAGGATTAAAAAAGGTACCTCCTTTCTGAGAATCTCATTATTCTCATATAGTGTCTTTAGCTTCTTGAAGCTGAATTCTTTTATTCGATTCAGTACGCACAGGATCTTGAAAGTGGTTTTACCTCAGATGTTGAATCCAAGTACAAGAAGATATACGAGGAAGCTATTAATCCCTTTGCAGCTTTCTCTAAAAAGGTCTGTAAACTTGAGCTCCTTTTATTAATATATAGTTCTGTTAGATTCGTAAATTTCCGAGTCGCATATCTTCTTTAAAGCACAACTTCAGATGTTGCCATGCCGTGTGTTTCATTATATGCGGAATGAATGATATTGTTTTCTTCTGTGAATGTTAAGATACATTCAAGATAAGATGTTTATACACAACTTAGTATCTTTGTAATGCCTATTTTGATCAGCAACAAAGTCGAACCATCGAGACATGCATACTCGCAGTTTTCTACCATCCATGCCAACTCCAAACGTAGGAATATGTGAACAATCCAGTTAGCATTTGCATTCATGGACCATTCCAGTTCAGGTCATAACTATTTTTATGTTGTTTGTATGACACCATGGAATACTCAACTTCTGTTTGTAACATAGGAGAGGGATCAAAGATACAAGGAGCTGGGCATCAGAGACAGAATCACACTCAGCAGTGGACGTTTCGTTCTCGGAAACAAGTACGGTTTTTCTTTCATTGTCGAATTGCATTCTTAAATTGGCAGGATCTTCCGTTCCCTTTTCTGTATTTTCATTTGAGTGTATGCACAGCAAATATGTAAAGGTGGCAATAAGGCTGGTAGATTCAAGGCCAGTTTAGGTCCATGTCCTCTTTCATCTTTAGGATAGTCCACTCTCCATGCAGGGATGGACCGATGAGTGCTAGGGAGATAATCTCACATACTACAAATTTTTAAAAAAATTTATATTTTACACTGATAATCTAATTTCCTACCCCTGAAATTTTTAGATTCCCATATAATTTTTATTGAAAATAAAAGTTTGCGCCCTTTAACATAAAATTCTAGGTATGTCCATATCTATGCATTTATTTTCCCTTCATGTGATGGCTTGTGGTTATATCTAGGGGTGGGTAAGACTGGGTACCCGGCTAATTTGTCCAGAATTGGTCTCGATCCCAATAACCACCAGTTCCTGAAAATTAGAACTAGTCTCGGTTTCGGTCAAACCGGATCCAATATTTCAAGAACCGATCCCGGTACTAGTGGGAACCGTTACCAATACCGGGTACCTGGTTAATTAGTTTATTATTAATAAAAATTGAGCAATAGTGGAAAAAAATTCAACTATCAATAATAATATTAAATAACAAAGTCAAAATATTGTAGGCTTGAAGGTTGAAACGAGTCATACTCATAATATTCATATATAAAGAGAGAATAAACTAAAGAACTCTATCTATTGCAAGCAAGACCACTAGAAAGTTCGATAAAGAGAAATAAAAGAGCACATTCAATTGTTTCCAACTTCTTTAACGTCATTCGGCACCCAACTAGTACCATGTACCCGTTACTGGTCTTGATCCCATTGGGTACCCACCGGGTACCGGGTCCAAAAAATCAAGATCCAATCCCGGTCGCAATCGGGACCTAAATTTTGGATCCAGTCCCGGTCCCACCGGAACCAATTTCGAGTAAAAATCTATCGGGTCTGGATCGGGTAATCGCGGTTTTTGTCCTACTTATGCCCCAACACTAAAAAAAACTATAAAATTAAATTTCAAGTCTTAACCCTAAATTCTAAATCTTAAACCCTACACCTTATACCCTAAAAAATATACACTACCCCAAATTCTCTAAACTCTAACTATAAACTCTAATATAAAACTCTAAACCCTAAATTTTAAATCTAATTTTAAGCTTGGAGCATAAATAGAGACCGAAAACGAAAGATTATTTGCATGAGTGCTGTCATTCTCACATGAAAACAACTTATGTCTGCAATGTTTATGTTATTAGCCGGCATTAATAGAGAGTTGGTTGATTGGCTAATGAATTGCCACCATTTTGCAGGTGTGCTCGAACATTTGTATTTTTCTACACAATTGGTTTGCATATCCTAGTCTTTACTTGTCTATATCGAATGTCAGCTCTAAGCTACCTCAGGTCATCTTTCTCCCTCTTTTTTTCTTCTGACTCTGTACATTTCCCTTTCGAATTCCGACTCGGAAATTGTATTTTGCTAAGTGCAGCAATGGCTCCGAGGAAGCCCTCATCGGAGATAAAAATCTCAACCTCCCGCACGGACTTTAGTTTCATCTACTCTTACTATCTACATTCACGTTGTTCATCATGCGAGGAATATATATATATATATATATATATAGGGTTAGGATCAATTTACACAGTCCAAAGTTCTTTTAAGTTTTACATATTTTTTGGATCGTTGGATGAGAGAAATGGATGGCTGAGATTAACTACTTACTTTTTTTCCCAAGTGATAATTTTCATATATTCTACTGTTAATCTCATTCATCTGTTTCACTCATCCAACGATCCAAAAAATGTGTAAAACTTAAACAGTTTTACATTGTGTAACTGGATCATATATATATATATATATATGGGTTAATATTCACTTATACGATATAAAATTTAAATTTTTTACATGTTTTTTGGATTGTTGAATTAACTAATTTTAACGGTTAATTTCAGCATTTTGTTGACTAATTTAACAATCCAAAAAAACGTGTAAAATTTTATTTTTATATTGTGTCAACGTATCCTAACCCTGTATGCATATTTGAAAAAAAATGTATAGAAACTCCAAAAGTTGTACATGTAAACATAATATAATTACTTAATGTTGCAAATAGTTAAAGGCCACAGTGAAAAAGGCTGATTCTATTCTATTCTTTTCTTTTCTTAAGCTTAAAGGGTTCTTAGGGAATTTAATTTGGAAAGGTTTTACAGTGAATTTAAGTTATAAAGGTTTTCTTATAATTAGATTTCTAATTCATTTTACTCAACAGAAGAAGGTAAGCGAATATGCATTTTTTTCTGTAAGTTAATTAATTCAGATAAAATACTACAGAATTTTATGTTGTTGAGTGCAAACACAACTTATTCAATTATGGGTTTAGAATAGGGAACTCAATTAAAATTCATTTAATTATGAATGTTGCCGGTAGTTTCCATAATAGACATGATATGTGTATGGACAGATGAATATTTATTTAATACATCGATGATGATCCATGAATCATACAACATTGCGTAAAACTTGAGTTCCAAACTCCATTCAATTTCACTTTTTATCATTTCTAGTCCTCATAACTTTAGGCATTATTAATTGCTTGTTTGTTAAAAAAATGAACGCACCTCACGCGCTCCCCAAAACCTTGGCTTTACCTAACCCCGCGTTCCTCAGGTGGCGCTGTGACCGATCCGTGACGGTCTTCGCGATCGGCCCTTTTGTGGGACGACGGTTACCGGTGTAACGGACGGCGACGTCGGCTGGTGGTTTGGACCAACAGAACGGTGGGTGGTCGGGCTGGTCAGCGTAGGAGGAAGCCGTTCCCGAGCTTAGCTTTGGTTTGGTGTCGTTGTTAGGTCAGTCGTGGCTGTTGCCGGGTTTTTTTGCTGGAACCATATGGATGACGGGTGCGAAGGTCAGTTCCGGCACCAGTTACAGCCCTCTTCCGACGTCCCTTGGAACCTCGTTTGCGGCAGGGAGTTTTGCGGTTGGTACGGCGACCGTTGAGCAAGGTAGATGGTCCTCTCCGTCATATGCTTGTTTCGACCCAGGCGGAACGAATTGTGGGCGGCATGCTGGCCCTGGAGGCTTTGCTTCGAATCTGTTGAAGCCTGTAGTGCTGGTTGCCGGAAACTTCTGGATTTCTTCATCCTTGGAGCTGCTGGGCTTACAAAGCCAAAGGTTGGGGGAGGGTTCAGTTCAAGGCGTTCGCATCCCAAACGATTGTCGGATTGTCGGAGCACGGTCAGCGGAAAAACTGTATGGACTAACACTTGCGAAGGGAACAAAGGCAGGGGCAACTTGGACTTTTTCCTACCTGCCAACTCTTATTACCGAAGGGGCCCTTATTTCCAATTTTGGAAACTTATCAGACAACATCTCCGGTTTTAGGGGATCTGGGATCAGTCTATCCCTTTTAAAGTCCAACAAATCCACTTCTTTTGGGATTTGGCAGGTTGAAGATCATGGGAGATTTGGTGGCCCCAACCGGCTTTTGTGTCTGGCTCTTAACAAGCCCCGGTTGACTTTGGTTTGTAATTTTGCATGGGACCCGGGTGGATCCAACACCACAGTTCAATTACGAATGTTATGGTATCGTTTTCGGGTCTGCAATGGTTTTGATAAGCCTGGGCTGAGGGATAACTCGATGGAATCCCATCTTTCGAATTGGGTGACAATGGATGGTGTCTTGATAAGGATCGACGACTCATCGTCGGAAGCCTGCCTCTGGGAAGAGCTCTCAGATACTACCGTTGTCGATAACTCTAAGAAGGATCTGTGGTTTCTATTTTTTAGTTGTTCCAGGATTCGTCCAGGCTCGAAGCTTGTTTTCGGATGTTTTAGGCGTCTAGGTGGTTTTGCTGACTGTGTTGTTGGTTTTCTTAGGTCTGTTTCTAGCTTTTCTTTTACTAGGATCGTGTGTTTGGTTGGGGTTCATGGAGAGCAACGAATGCCCTGGTCTTTTTTCGGTGTTTGGATGTTTATTACCGTTGCAATTGCCGTGACAAGGACCGTGACCTATGGAACGGAAGCCTGCCTCTGGACAGAGCTCTCCGGCGAAGGAATGGTGATGCCGTTCGTCCTTACTCGATTGAAGATTCGTTTTGGCTTCGAAGTAAGTCTCTCGAGCTCCGTTCGATTTGCCGCAAGATCATCACTGATGTGGATGGTGTCGGCCTGTGCTCCCTTTGCTGCGCAAGTGGGTTTGGACTTGGCCTGTTATGGCCCTCTTTGTTTGTCTTTTCCCTTTTGAAGTTGTGTCATCTGTGTTTGTTTGGTGCTTTACCTGACCAGTGGTTGTGTAAGCTGGGTTCAGGTGGGAATCAGTTTGCCTTTATCGAGTCTGTTCTTGTTTTTTAAGTAATGAAAGTCTTTATTTGATAAAAAAAAATAACTTTAGGCATTATTTAAATCATTTATATCACTTTTTTTTTTGCTTAATAAATTGGAGTATATTAGAAATATGCTTATTTTTCAAATTAATTTGATAAATCGTATATTAAAGTCTTACATTATCATTACGAAGAACTAAAGATCGGTTAACTTGGGATGTAAATCATCTACCCATTTTCGGTACCCCTACATATGTCTCTATGCTCAAAATTAATTTTAAGGTTTATGATTTTAGGTTAGGGCTTGTGGTTAGGGTTTAAGAAATTTAAGATAGGGTGTATTTTTAGAGTTTAGAGTGTAGGTTTAGGATTTAGAATTTAGAATTTAGGGTTAGGACTTAGAATTTAATTTTGTAGTGTTTTTTAGTGTTGGAGCATATATGTAGGGGCACCGAAAAGGGTCAGACGAATTTTATCCGGTTAACTTGACCAACAAGTGTTGGATGGTAAGGCACATTGCACTTACAAGGAGAGGACGTGAGTTCGAACCTTAGGGATGACATTGTTGGAAGAGGCATCCTTGCACTCTGAATATGGACCGTAAGTCAAACATGCATATAACCAAAAATTATGAATTGGGTTGAGTTTTTAGTTTTATTTATTTATCTATTAGTATTAAATATTAATATAAAGGAAGGAAAAGAAAGAGAAGCATGGATAGTAATGTTCAAAGCTATGCCACTGAGAGTGGGCAGCTGCTTCTCGCTTAAGCTTTTAATGTCTGCCACCGCGCCTGACGCTGACGTTCCCTCTCTTTATAACTCAAACTCTTTACAAACAAAACTACAAACAATCAACAATGGCTTCTTCTTCAAACCTTTCCTTTCTCTTCTCTATTTCCCTCCTCCTTCCTTTTTACGCCGCTCGTTCCCCACCGCCGACAACCGCCACGCTCGATGTCTCTGCTTCTCTTATACAAGCTCGACATATTCTTTCCTTCGACCCTCATTCTTCCGAAACCCGACCCGTTTCCTTCAACTCTTCTTCTTCTTCTTCTTCCTCTGGTTCTGGTTCTGTTTTTTCAGTTCCACTTCACTCTCGTGGCTCTATCCACAAAACCCATCACACTGACTACAAAAACCTTGTTCTATCCCGTCTCGACCGTGACTCAGCTCGAGTTGACTCACTCACCACTGAGCTGGAACTCGCTGTCAATGGGGTACACAAGTCGGAGCTCATGCCTGACGATACCGAGATTGAACCCGAGGCGCTTTCTACTCCTGTTATTTCCGGGACGAGTCTAGGTAGTGGGGAGTATTTCACCCGGGTCGGAATCGGTAGCCCGGCTAAACAATTCTACATGGTTCTCGATACCGGAAGTGATATTAATTGGATCCAATGTCAGCCTTGTTCGGAATGCTACCAACAATCCGACCCGATATTCGACCCTTCCGCCTCCTCCAGTTACAGCCCGGTTTCTTGCGACTCAAGTCAATGCTCTTCTCTTCGAGTAGCAGCTTGCCGTGACGGGAAATGTCTTTACCAGGTCTCGTACGGGGATGGGTCGTACACGGTGGGCGATTTCGTCACCGAAACGGTGTCGTTCGGGAACTCCGGTAATATCAACAGCGTTGCTTTGGGTTGTGGGCATACCAACGAAGGTTTGTTCGTTGCCGCAGCCGGTTTACTTGGGCTCGGCGGTGGCCCCTTGTCTATGACATCGCAGATCAAAGCGACGTCGTTCTCTTATTGTTTGGTGGATCGTGACTCGGCCGGCTCGTCGACTTTGGATTTCAACGCCGGGTTACCGGGTGACTCGGTGGTCGCTCCGTTGATAAGGAGCCAAAAGGTGGATACCTTTTATTACGTAGGTTTAACTGGGTTCAGCGTGGGTGGCCAACCGGTTCAACTCCCGCCAGGCATTTTCGACCTGGACCAATCCGGAAACGGCGGGGTGATCGTAGATTGCGGTACGGCCATAACTCGGCTGCAAACGCAGGCTTACAACGCACTCCGAGACGCGTTCGTGAGCTTAACAACCGACTTGCCGACAACCAGCGGGGTGGCGTTGTTCGACACGTGCTACGACTTGTCTTCGAGGAGCAGCGTTAGTGTCCCGACGGTAGCGTTTAATTTCGGCGACGGGAAGTCGCTGGATTTACCGGCGAAGAATTATTTGATACCGCTGGACTCGGCGGGCACGTTTTGCTTCGCGTTCGCTCCTTCGTCGTCTTTGTCTATAATTGGGAACGTGCAGCAGCAAGGGACACGTGTGAGCCTCGATTTGGCTAGTAATCGGGTCGGGTTCTCTCCTAATAAATGTTAAAAAAGAAAGTAACTAAATTGCTAATTAGTTATTTATTTACCCGTCCGTTTTACCACGGGTAAAAAAAGTGAAGAAAAGGAAGCACGTTTGTTTGTTTGTATTATTATAGGAATTTTTAAGGTTAATTTTTACCATCACTGGTTTCTTTTTACAGTGGCGAATAAATTCCAAAGATGGAAGAAGCTTTGGAGAAGCGTGGGCAGTTAATTAATTCAACACGCCTTAATGATTATGGTTTCTATAATTATTTTTGTATTATATGAAATTTGTGAATTTAGGACTTTATAATTTGAATTGATAGATTTAATTTTGTTTATTTTTTATTTTATTTTCTAACAAGGACAATACAATTATTCACGGGATTAGTTCGAGTGATAAGCAACTTGATATTGCTTAAGTAAAATTTTAGATTTAAGACGTTATATATGTAAATTTGATTTTGTTGATGTATTTGTTTACAATTATATAAACGCATGCATGCGTGCCACGTGGTTATGGGATTGCTGGATTAATGGATTGTGATTTTTGATTTTACGTGAGTGGAGCGGAGAGCTAACTCAGAATCTCATTGGTTGTTTATTTTTGAAGGAATAGTATTAATAATTTCAATAAAAATGGTATGGACCATTAATATTTTGTTAATTAATTAGATATTTTTGATTCCACCCCGCGTATGGAATACTTAAAAAATAATAGAATTTGGGTTTTTTTTTCCCGTGCTATGCGTCGAAATTCCATTGGGAGCGGTTCCGTCAATGTCGGCAGGCTTTTGATTCCCCCCAAAACAAATGTCCGTGGGCTGTGGCTGTTGCTTTTCTCCCAACCGTATCTGTCTTTTCACCAATAAAAAATCTCAAAATTCATGGTCTTTTTTCACAGAAACCCATCTTGCAGCCATTATATCTTGCAAGTTGCTGTGTAAGAACATGCTAACTATATTTGCTTTACTTTTCCAAGTTCCAACATTTCATCTCATCTTCTTCATTGTCATGTAATAAATGATAAATAGCAATAATGAGCATATTGGGGTATGTTAGTGTTAGGTGAGACGGTCCATCCTGCTCATTAATAATGTTGGATCCATCTTGTTGATGAGCTAAGAAGGATGATGGTTAGTGTGCCTCGAATGGTTCACTCGGGTGGGCATGGACCGAGAGCCGTAGTCAGAAAAGACGAGGGAGACGAGAGATGAGTAGAGACATGGGGTCTCAAGAGACCTCCTAGGTTATGATGGTCAAGGTAGAGTATCTCTGCTTATCGGTCGATAGGCTTAGCTGGTGAGTTAAACAGACTTGACGATCTATCTTATTAAGGTCAATATGACTTCTAGATAAGATTACTCCGAAAGACTTCGATATGTCTTACTTCGGGGATTTACTAGGCTAGTGCCCATTGAGTGTGGCCGGCTAAATGGATCCGGAGGGGGTCTTCCGGAGAGGTCTTTGGCGGAGACCATTATGGGTATAACACATCTCATTATCATCTTCCACAAATCCTGCATAATAGTTCAACCGTATTCATCGATGCACGTATTTTTACCAACAAAGTCGTAGTTATAATTGCAAGGTTGTTGTATGTTGACACCAAAGATTGAACAATCACATACTTCAGGTATCTCCATTTAAGCAATGAATACAACACAAACACAGATAAGATCTTTTTCCTATAAAAGAATTCTTCTAATTTTCGAATGCAACGAATCAATTACATATGTGAAATAGGCAAATTACCTCAATTAGCTTCCCGCCTGGAACAATAATTTACCCAAGTTGTTCCATTGCTTTGGCGCTGTTCACATACGTTGCACTTTTATTAAAACCCTCGAGTGAGAGGATCCTCAATGCCTCTATTCCCTGTTGAAATGTGAACACCAACTGAAAGACAACAAGATGTAAACACAAAAACAGTTAATATTTATTTACTTCTTCTTTATGGTTGTGCTTTATTTTATAAACTTTTATGTACCTCCTCACGTTCTTGCTTGTTGAAAGGACGAAGAACGTAGTTAATAGTATCCATCCTCCCCTGCGGCCGTCCAATGCCTAGAAAATGTTGTTGAACTTTAATAACCAAGAAATAAGCAGCTTAGCAGAGCATTAAGGTATCATTTTAATGTTCTTAGAAACCTACCGATTCTTAGACGAGGAAAATCACGGCTGCCTTTTAAACTATCTATGATGCTTCTCATCCTGGAAGAATAGGGGGAAAAGAAAGAAGCTTTATGAAGCAAACTAAAAATTGAAAAGTGTTGATGTAAGCTTTGCAGGATTTAAGACATGACATTACAAATGCTGACAACATACCCATTATGTCCTCCATGTCCGCCTTTCGGAAGTAGTCTCAATTTGGCAAAAGGCAAATCTAAGTCATCAAAAATCTGTAAAAGGGAACTGTAAGTGCGGAGAAGGACGGAAAGATTAGCACCGAGTCATAACAACGAAAGAAAATTACCACAAGTACTTGCTTCAATGGAATCTTGTAATATGACACAAGGGCCCCAACCTTCACAATGTATTTGCAAAACCATGAAAATGTGTATCAGAACTATAGTAATTTCAATCAGGTGAGAATTTTAGTCTCTTGAAAACAATATATAGATCCTTTGAGATAGCTCACTTACACTCTCGCCACTTTCATTCATGAAAGTTTGTGGTTTGGCAAGCATGACTGGAACATTTCCTATAAATCCTGGAAAAAAAGAGTAACCATCTCCAATTAAATATAGCATAATGGGACATTTTGAGTTACCTGATATAGTTAGAAAAATTAGAACATGAATTCATTTGTAGTTTACCTACTCAATTTTCACTGAGCTGAATATAACTTTTGCTTTGTATTTTCCATCTATCAGGCATGGACTAATTAACTTTATTCATATATTGATAAAATCGTTATACTATATTAATTCTTAACAATCCTCAGATACTATAATTTGGCACTTTTCCAAGCAAATAGTGGAGAGGATCGTTTCCCTTCCGGTGACTAGTGAGTACCCTAAATGCACTCTAAGGGGTCACCATGTAAAAAATATCTTCATCCAAAGCATTTAAAAACAAGAATAAAGTTGCAAACTAATATAAATCTTTTAAACCATGAGTACTAGCTCAAATCACAAATATGTTATATGCTGCAAGCAGACTTCCAGATGTTGCAGGTTCGGGAAGTATCTCAGAGCATTCGTCACCAAAACCATAAAACAATCAATCAAAAGCTTCAATTACAAAACAAATGGCAACTATAAATTAGTCAAAACGAAGAAAATTAATTAGCAAGTGAATAATCCTACTAGACCAGTGCATTAAGCAATTTAATGATTATATTCAAGTATCCATTACGAAATATACTCTTCAAAGACACTACATACTCGTCTCCAGATTTAGAAGCACAATGTTATGATCAATTAGAATCAACTCAATCCTAAAGCAAATACTAATCCAAAATTAGAACTTCAGAATCAATTCATGTCTAAAAGTAATCTCTTTTCTAATGGATAAACAATAAATTTATTCCAGCAGAGTTCATTCAAGACTTTAATGCATACTAAAGTTCACGAATTTAACATTGGTGAAAGTAATTCAAAGATTGAACAAAGCTAACTTCAATGTTGAAATAAAAAGAATACCTTTTCCAATCAGGGCTTTAAAGTTAGCGGTGTTAATAGAAATCCCTTCAGCCTCAGCTATAGCGTCTACCATCATAAAACCCACCTGTTATGAAAAATCAATATATATAATCAACAAAAATCGTTAAAAAAATTAAATTCGAAACAACAGAAAAATCAAAACGAGGACGAATCGATACATTGTGGCGAGTGCCATTGAATTTCTTGCCGGGATTACCGAGACCGATGATGAGCCAAGGCTTGTGAGGCGGAGACTGCGGCTGGTTCTCGGGCAACGACGCCGGGGAGTCCTCCGCCGTATTGGGAGGAGAAGAGTTTGAATTTTTGATAGAAAAATTAGGGATTCGAGTCATTGCTCTTCTGGTTGTGGCGGAAAATTTGAAGGGGCAATAAGATTTAATGAATGGCGAATTGAAGTTTAGGAATCGAAAGGTGAATATTGATGAGCTTAATTTCATCATTATATATATATAATACTATTTAGAGTTTGAATTTCTGAAAGTTGATAGGAAGAAGGCAAAAGGAAGCACAGAACGAAGCAAAGAAGAACTGTTCAAGTCCACCCTTTGCCTTGCGGCTCAAGAGTCAAGAGATTCAAAGCTCGTCCTTTTTCTTTTATAGTTTTATTTAACCTTGTGAATTATGTTTGCAAAGCATTAATGCAAAATTGGGGAAATAGGTTAATTTAAATTTTTATTTAAAAGATAAGAGTTATTCAGAAATTTTTTGAAGAATATGTCAGCTTTTAACGTATCACGTTGTATGAAGGTGGCGAAGTTGAACCTCACCATGTGTGGTGGCGAGGTGCAGGTAAAATTAAAATAAAAAACTCAACTTTTGTAAAGTAGGCAAACGTGCAATACACATAACCTCACCACCTTCACATGACGAGATCTTCAAATACTGTAAATTTTGACTTAAGTTTTAAAAATTTTCTCAAGCAACCCCTATCCCTTAAATAAAAATCTAAACTACCATATTTCTCCAAATTTGCCAAGCATTAAGGGATAATTAAAACAAATGGTCAAATTCTATGGGAGGTACCACTACTATGTATCGTTTATTGATAGGTCCCTCTCCTATAATTTGATCAATTTATTTCCCTTATTTTCAATTTTAAGGCTAACATTTTTGTTTAATAATCTAACGTGACTTGTTCTTTAAAAACATGGGACGACATGATGTATATGTCATGAATTTCTTTTTATATAGTTGGATAAATATTTAACAAAATACAAAAAATTATAATATTGTTAAGGTGTATATGCTACATTATCATATATTTTTAAAAAATTATAATATATTCTCTCTAGAAAAAGTCACGACAAATAATTTAACCGAATTATTTAATAAAAAATGAATTCAAATAGGAATGTGCATTTTACTTGACTCGGCCCGATCGTGTCGAATTTTTTCATAGAAAATTTGGGTCGGGTCAGGTTTTTAAAAAGGTAAAGTCTGGTCGAATTTAGGGTGAAAAAAATTCGACCCGACCTTGAACTAATAGTGTAATTTTTCCTTATTTTTTTGGGATATTCACAATAATCACACTCTTTATATATTTTTATAATTAGGTCATTAAAACTACTTTTTTTACAAATAGGGCCCTAAAATTAATTTTTTTACAATTAGGTCCCTAAAATTTATTTTTTACAATTTAATCCCTAAAATGTATTATTTTTTAATAGCTCGGGTCGGGTCGAGTTTGAGTATATAATTTTTGGGCCAGGTCGGGTTTTTAAAAAGGTAAAGTCTGGTCGAATTTAGGTGAAAAAAATTTGACCCGACCTTGGACTAATAGTGTAATTTTCCCTTAATTTTTTTGGGATATTCACAATAATCACACTCTTTATATATTTTTATAATTAGCTCATTAAAACTACTTTTTTACAAATAGGGCCCTAAAAATTAAATTTTTTACAATTAAGTCCCTAAAATTTATTTTTTACAATTTAATCCCTAAAATGTATTATTTTTTAATAGCTCGGGTCGGGTCGAGTTTGAATATATAATTTTCGGACCGGGTCGGGTTTTTCAAGTATGAACTCGGGCTGGGTCCGAATTTGAGGTATATATTTTCAGGTTGAGTTCGGTCGACCAAAAACACGACCTGTGCCCATCTCTAAACTCAAGACTAAAAGTATAGACCATAGTTACATTATTTCTATGATTAAGTGGTATTAAGAGTCTTTTATTCAGGGTTAAAGCCTTGCACCCTTTTCCAATTATATAAAAGAACCTGAAAATATTGATTTCACAAAGGAGAGATCTAGAAATGATCCAATTATATAGGGACTAATAAAAAATACATAGTATAAGGATATTTTACAAGTTTAACCCAAAAGACTTCTAAGAAACGGAAGAATTAAGAGTATAAGGGCCTTTTAAACAATTTAACCTAAAATATCGCCGTTGCCGGGGATCGAACCCGGGTCACCCGCGTGACAGGCGGGTATACTTTAAAGGGCAGCAATTGTTATTCAAGTGACATTTAGGACTGAGTCAGATCGAGTGAAAAAATGGGTATTAACTCAGTGAAATGGGGGTATGTCCGTATCATCGCCGGCACCATTTCTGGTGGTATCCTTGGCTTCTACGTTATGCACCGAGTCGAGCTCAGCTACAAGGTCTTTTTTCGTTAAATCTCTGGTTTTTAATTTGTTTTTATTTGTTTTTATAAAGATTGTAAATTTTTTATTTTTAATATCGAATTTTATTTCAACAGGAGAAGATGAAGGAGAGATTGAGGCGATATGAACTTGAATTGAAGAATAGGGAGAAGCTAGAGGAGCTTGAAGATTCCCTCTAGCTCTTTCTTTTTAGAGTTAAGCCTGCACACTGCTTCTTTCTATTTCCTTTTTTTCCCCAAGAATTAGAAAAGATTAGGGATTGCGAGTGTTGAATTTAAAGGGGGAAAACACTCAATTAGTAGAAAAGATTGCTAAATTCCTACTTTTTAATGGTTTCTTTTATTGTTTTCAATGAATTTATAAGAAATATTTTTGGGTATCTCTTTTCGAATTTCAATTTATATGTCCATAATGCTAGCTTCTGACTGGTTGTACTGAGCTTAATACATTAGGGATTAAAGGTTTATGCTAAAACACCGGTGTAATTAGATTTCTATTAGCTGCAAGATCAAAATGTAGAAATAGATTACATTCGGGGAGGCGGAATTTCTTTATTCTTTGCAATAAGGAATATAAAGGTTTAAGAAGAATTTTCTGTAATCAACAAGATTGAATTTTGCATTTCCGTAGAGATTGTCTCGATTCATTTGGTTTTTTGAGCCTGCGGAAAAGGAGAGTTTTAACATCATTCTGCTCTAACAGAACAGAAGAGAAGGATAAACGAAAAGTGTGTTTATGTATTAGGTGAATATAGGACAATGAACATTTTCGTTTCGAGACAAGTTTGAAGTGTTCCCTTTTCGTACAGTTAATCATCGAACAAGGAGTGATACATAGGATTGGGTTAATCACTGGATATGAACTGAAACAAACAAGATTAGACATAACGATACCGCTTATTATGAATCATAGGTGAAGAAAAAGATTGACTATACATGTGTGTTCTTCATTATCTTAGTTTTGTCTTTTGGAAGTACACTTTTTTCCCTCAGGCTTTGATTCGTAGGAAGGATAAAGGGGGTAAGAATGAAAATCTTACTAACCGAATGGTTAAAATTCGTAACCACTTTCTTATCTTTTAGCTAAACCATTAGATTAACAAGTTTTCGATCTTTAGCCGTTTTCATTCTTCCTACTAGACAAAATCTTAAAGCTAGGACATGACTTGCTTTGGATTTTTTTTGCCTAGTGTTCTAAATCGGTTTATGTGTGGTGGTTGAACAATTGATTATGTTGTAGAGCAAGTTAAGCTAGGTTGTACTTCTTGTGGTATTCAATAGGCAAGTGAAGTTGGATTCATTAAATTTCTTGTCAATGCAGCTTCTGTCGTGCTCCATCGGTGGTTAACCGGACAGAGACGATACAACTCGAGTGGTTAGGCCACTGATATGTTGGAATGGCTTATAAAAACGGACTCGAAAACTAGTATACTGTAGCGTTGCTGAGATGAAGTTTTTTGTTTACTTTCTTTTCTTTCAGCTAAACCATTAGATTAACAAGTTTTCGATCTTTAGCCGTTTTCATTCTTCCTACTAGGCAAAATCTTAAAGCTAGGACATAACTTGCTTTGGATTTGTTTTATTGCCTAGTGTTCTAAATCGGTTTTATGTGTGGTGGTTGAACAATTGATTATGTTGTAGAGCAAGTTAAGCTAGGTTGTACTTCTTGTGGTATTCAATAGGCAAGTGAAGTTGGATTCATTAAATTTCTTGTCAATGCAGCTTCTGTCACGCTCCATCGGTGGTTAACCGGACAGAGACGATACAACTCGAGTGGTTAGGCCACTGATATGTTGGAATGGCTTATAAAAACGGACTCGAAAACTAGTATACCGTAGCGTTGCTGAGATGAAGTTTTTTGTTACATCAAGAATAGCTTGAGGCTTCCTTGTAATGGAGTTTTACTTCTTGTTAATGGGTTCTCTTTGGTGGATTTTGCACCAAGACACTGCCAATGCCCTTACTTTTCTTGTTTTGTTTTGAATGCAAAATCGAGATTTGCTTGGTTTGCTGGAATGGAAATAAGAGTGCAATAAAGGAATAATTAGTAATTATGTAGTTTTCAATTTCCCCCTTTTTCTTTAGGCAAAATGACAAAATATACCCCCAACGTTTGCATGTTTTGTCATTTGGCCCCTATTCTTTTTTTTTGTCCAAATATGCACCCAATATTTACTTGTTTTGTCATTTAGCCCCTATTCTTTTTTTGGGTCCAAATATGCCCCCAATATTTGCTTGTTTTTTCATTTAGCCCCTTATTCTTTTTTCTTGGTCCAAATATGCCCCTAATGTTTCATTCGTAGTCCAAATATGCCCCCAACGTTTCAATTTGGTCCAAATATGCCCTTGTTAGATGGAAATTGCCAGTCAATTGACGTTCAACAGTTGATGTTGATTGGACTTGCCATGTATTAAGATCTGTTGATGCCACGTCAAAATTTTTTTATAATTCGTTTTGGACTATGAATGAAACGTTGAAGGCATATTCGAACCAAAAAAAGAATAGGGGACCAAATGACAAAACATACAAATATCGGGGGCATCTTTTGTCATTTTGCTTTTTCTTTACCAGGGTAAAGAAAAGGAGGACTTGTCCGAGTTTAAATCATGTATTTATTTTAAAAAAAATTAAAAGATAAAAAAGTAGACAATTATCATTATTTTAACACTGTTTGTAATTTTTTTCTATCATTAGTACATTTGATAATAATCCTTTGATATGTTGATTTTAAAAGTATATGATTGAGCACGCCTTATTGTTGTTCTTAGAAGTCACGAGTTTGAACACTAACAATACTTTAATAATGATGAAATAAAACATAAAAATTAAAAGTAATTTTATTAATTCAATCGAATTTTAATCAAACTCAACCATCAATTTTCAGTTTAATAATCTATTCAATCAATCGGTACAATCCGATTCAAATAACAGTGCCAAATATAAAAACAAAAGGCAAAATAATATAGAAGGGAGTTTTCGAAAACAAGCCTACTCAGGTATTTCCCTCCTCTTTATTTTCTCTCTTCTCTATGTTAATGTTGAATTTAATTTAATGGACTACAACAATTGTTCTTCACTACAAAACAAAAATTAATAATTAGTAAAACAAGAACCAATAAAATGAATAATAATAATAATAATAATAATAAAGTTGAGTTATTTTAATTACACAAGACTTTTTGATTTTTTTCAATGATTGTAAATTTTTAGCAATGACTGCTTCTCCTTCCTCAAAGAAGAACATGAAGAAGAGCAATAACACCAACACCGAGACAGATCGGCAAACGGACTCGGTACCGTGCTCCACTGACTCAAAACTCAGTACAAAGAGTCGCCGCAACAGTTCGCCCGGAGTTCGACTCATCCATAACCGAATCTATGATTCTCAGAATGGCAAGACTTGTCACCAGGTACTTTTGTTAATGGTTTTTTTTGTTTTCATCAATTTTGTTTGGTTTCCTTGGGGAAAATTACATGCGTTGAAAATTTGGAGTAAAAATGGTGGCAGTGTAGACAAAAAACCGTGGATTTTGCAGCATCATGCAAGAGAAAGATTAACGAGAAGCAATGCACCAGCCATTTTTGTCACAAATGCCTCTTGAACAGGTATTTTCGGTCATTTTCCCATTAAGCTGTTTACTTTTTAAAACACATTCCCAGACTTGCTGGATTTTATTCTTAATCAGACAAAATTCTGTTCTTTTGACTGTAGCATGATCTAGATCTAAGTTCGGAACCAGGACTTTAGGTTAGGGGGCGAACCTATAAATTTTTAGGGGGCGTACTTATAAAAGTTTAGGGGGCAAAAATAGATTTTTAATAGAAAATACATAGAAAAATTCTAAATTTTTTCTAAATCATATATGATTTTCAAAATTTTAGGGTGGCGGTTGCCCCCACTAGCACCCCTCGGTCCATCCCTGTGATCTAACAAGCAGGTGTTCATTGGGGACTTTGAAATATGATTAGCTAATTGTTTGTTTGATTGTTTTTTCTACCAGATATGGAGAAAAGGCTGAGGAGGTGGCTTTGTTAAATGATTGGAATTGTCCAAGATGTAGAGGAATTTGTAACTGTAGTTTCTGCATGTCAGTCAAATTTTTGTTTGGAAATTCCATTGCAAATATTTGCTTATTATTTGTGGAATCAAAATGGGTAAATTTTGAATCTTGTAGGAAGAAGCGAGGTCACCAGCCCACCGGGAGGCTCGTACATGCAGCAAAGGCGAATGGGTTTGCGTCAGTCTCGGATATGTTACATCTCAAGGATTCTGAAAGATCAGGTTCTCAAGAGACTGTTGATGAGGCTGTACCGTCCAGAAAGCGAAAAGCTGCAGATAATGTTTGTTTGGTATTTTTCATCTGTTTTATTGCTTCAAAGGCTTTCCATTTCTATCCTTGGATATGTTTAGATAGTAGTATTTTTTTTCTAAGAGAATGATCAACGAGGATGGATGCAAATTCTGTTATGATCTTTGTTGGTTTTCCGAAAATTAGACTAATCTACTTATAGATATGGGTTCATTTACTGGTTTATGAATTTTATAAAACGAATGTTCATTAAATCTTTCCAACAGAAATCGAGCCTAGAAGAAACTGACAGTAGCAGAAAGGAAAGTAGTGATAAAGGGTCAAATGGTTCAATACAAGTCAATGACAAAAATGCTACAACTAGTAATACCAAGTTGAAAAGACTGAGAAGCAAGAATAGTGAGGAAACCGTATCCGAAGGCAATGGTGCTGATTTCTCAACCCAAAAGACTACTCCCAAAAAGTCGAAAATCTCCGATGAGGCGTTGTTTGAAGGAGAAGTGATTTCTGACAGGGATACTGCTATCCAGTTAATTGACATGAAGGTCCCTAGGAAGTGTGATCAAGGAGAAGATGAAATACTAAACAATGCAGATCCCATAGCAAAGAACAAGCCAACTAATAAGTCTCCAAATCCTAAGAAGAAAATTGTAGAAGTCAAAAGTGAAGTTTCTGATGACGATATCGTACTGCCTCAAGGCACATTGCTAAACTGTGTTGATGGCATTGACTTGACTGCTGAGGATGTTGGCAATGCCTTGCAATTTCTAGAATTTTGTGAAGCATTCGGAGAGGTAAACTCGTTGTCAGTTTGTTTAGCATGAATCATAATAGGTTGAAATTTTGTCTCTTTCTAGTTCTGTATTCTCACTTAATAGTTTTGTTCGATTTTTCGCTTTAAATTCTGAAATGGACCCTTTTCATTTCTGCGTTGCATTCAAGTGATTTCGTTTCTGCTTGAGTTTTACATTGTGGTGCTTATAGTTGTGATAAAAAAATATGCTTATTTCTGAGGTTTTTATTTGATTTATTGGTTGGTTTTAGGTTCTCAATATGAAGAAAGGACAATCTCAGCTGTTACTTAGAGAGTTATTTACCGGAAAAAGCAGACGCAAACACAAACTACGTTATCCTTCAATCGTGCAGTTTCATATTCAACTGCTTTCCATGTTGCAGAAGGATTTGGGAAAAGAGTATGTATGTTTAGATAGATAGTCATAAACATTCAGTTCCTTCTTTTAATTGGTATATTGATAATCTGAATTAAATCTCTGTGCAGATATCCTTGCCTTAGTCGGGATTTAAGTGAGAATTCATGGGTTCAAGTTCTTGGAGAATACATCAGTGATTCTCAAAAACCATTGAAGCAGCCACTGTTAGATTGCTTAGATATGGGTGATGATAGAAATGAGAAACTAAATTCCTCTAAAAAACTCAGACTCTTAAATTTTCTATGTGATGAAGCTCTTGGCACCACGTAAGTCGTAAAGTTCTTCAATAAATTCTGGTCATGCTCTTCTTTTTGAGTTTCTCATGTAAAATGTGTTGATAAAAAGTCACACTTCTTCCCTTCAGAGAATTTAGAAGCTGGATTGATGAACAAAACTCAAAATTCATTGAGAAAGAAAAGAAAGCGAAAGAAAAACTTCTTTCTCGGAGGGAGAGGGTAATGGCGTCAATATGACAACTTAGCTCAAGCAAACTCTACTGTTAATGTTAAAGTAATGCCTTAGCTTATCTGATCATAATTCTTTGCATAGGAGAGAAACATGGAAAAGGAGATGAAGAAGAAGTTGCAGGATGAGATAGCCAAAGCTATTATCATGAAAAATGGTGCTCCGCTTTCCATTTCAGAGAATGAAGAGCTTATTTCAAGAATAAAGAAAGAAGTGGCTCAAACTCTTGAAGTGGCCTATACTCTTGCAGGTACATTGGAAGTGTCCGAGACAGTGGATGAGGGTATGTTCTGTGACTTTTTGTAATTTTCATAAGCACTTCAGATTTTGTTTTTTCTTGTATAAAGCATTCTTCTTTGAAGAGATGAAGAAAGCCAATTATCCGGAGAGACTAGTCTGTTCTCTGCTTTGTGTGTGTTTGTCAATCCATGCTTGTCTGAGCATCGTTTCCTGCGGAGCACTCATCATGAGATGCAATTTTAAGCAATTTCCGGAGTCTTATTCTTCAGTGTTATTGTCATAGACTACATTATATCACTGTTTCATAGATGGATTCAATGTGGGTCATAGCCATTAGCTAGTATAGCATCACTTTAGTTCACAAAATTAAACTGTCTATGCTTACTTCGAGGAATTTCGTTAATTGGGCAAATCATATGTTAGCACTTTGAAAATGGTCATAAAACTAATGATCTTTGCCAAAACTTAATTTACGCCACTTGTGCATTGCCTAAATGCTTGTTGTTAAATTGTCCTTAATAGTTGCACAAATGGATCCCTCTTTGCATATTTTGGCTGACATGTTTACTTTGCCAGTGATTCCCAAAGAGGAGGAGGACTGTCGATTAGATGCTGTTAGATCCGAGCCAATATGTTGGGATGGCCACGGTCACAAGTTTCTCAAATTCTGGAGATTGAGAGGCCACTCAGATGAAACAGATATTCTGCTTCAAGGTTTGTCACATATTTCTCAAAATCTGAGTTTCATCAGCTTGTCAACCGAATTGCCATTTTATTTGTTTCCACTAATGTGCAGATATCGAGGTCGGGGATTCAGTTGCAGCTAAAGAAGGATGGTACACCTACAGCACCGAACAGAAAGCTACCGTTGAGAAATATATTTCATCTTTCAGGTATCAAAAGATAACTTTATCCACCCACCTCTTTTCAAAAATGTCATATAGACTTGATCATTATAGACATGCAGTTATAGGAAAGAACAGACATGTACTTAGGACAGTATGCTGTACATATTTCATGGGCAGAATTGCATCGTGTGCCATTGTTAAGGTATTTCACGGTGTCCGGAACCCTTCCCTGTAGGAAGTTCACAGCCTGAGGGAGGGTAGTCGAACCATCTGGCAAAACCCAAGTTGTAGGAACATCAAGCCATTCTTAATCTATGTTGCTCGGACTCATGTGTCAGAGTCACGAAGTAACCGTGTCTGACACTTGGACACTTCGTGACTAGTTATGCATAATGGATTTCATTAACGGGTGCCCCCGTTCTTCAATTTAGTTGTTCTTAATTGTAATTCAAGCATTTCTATAGAATTTCTGAATTTGTCATTTTGTTTTGCAGGATGCAAAGGAAATGAGCAATCTATATGCCACATATAGTTTCAAGAAAATACTATAGTTCGTAGTTCCTGCATAGTGTTATCTATCTATATAACGGAGCCGTGTGGTGAGCACAGAGCGAACTATTCTTTCACCTTTTACTAAAGAACCTTAAAATACCAATTGGGGGGGGGGGGGTCATAATTTTCTCTTTTTCTGTTGTGGGGATGTCTGGTCAAGCTTATGTCCCACTTAAATGGTGCCCCCTCAAATCAACCATGTTTATATGGAGGGGATGAATATGGTTTATGGTCTTATACAAGACCATTATGTATTTTACCTACTCCCTTTTTCCCAATGAAACTGTTATATTTTGATTTTTAAGGTGACATGTGAAAGTAGTTATTTTAATGTTTAAAAAAGTTCCAACACTTTGTATATGCATTGAGGTAAATAGTAAAGAACATATGTAATCACGTAAGAATGTTAAAAAATAATATGATATGATTTGACTTGACTATACTTAATCAAATAATCATCCTTAAATACAAAGTCTTAAAATAATTAAAACTTCATATAAAATTCAATTTGACTTAATTTGGTTGGTTAGCTAAATTACTTACTTTTGTTCCATCGTATTTCCTTAGACTATAAATTTTAGACCAACTACGAGTATCATTTTCTTCCCTTAAATTTTTTTTTTCAAAAAAAAGTACTTTATGTAAAAAGAACTATGGGTATAAATAAATATATAAACTATGGGCACGAATTATAAAAAGGATTAGTATCTTATACATTGGCGGGGAAACTGAAAGTTTCTCCAAGTGCTTTAATTTTAGGGTATAAGGAGTTAGTCTAGGATTTAAGGGTTTAGGGGTAGGGGTTTATAATTTAGGGATAGTTGTTTAAATTTAAGGTTTAGGGTTATAACTTAGGGGTTAGTTTTTAGGGTAATATGGTGATGATTTAGGTTTTAACCAATAAACCCTAAATTATAACCCTAAACCTTAAATTAAAACAACTATTTCTATATTCTAACCTCATACACCTAAACCCCTAAACTCTATACCATAAAACTAAGGCGCTTGTGAAAATAATATTTATCCTTATAAAAATATTAATGTTGTAAATAGATTAGTCGATTCATTATATCAATAACAAATAAATATAAAAACTATGGGTACAAAGTTCGAATGCTTTTCAATTATGGAGGACTTATTCTCCAAATAAAATAAATATAAAAGCAATAGTACTGTAATCGCCACCTTCTCTCCGCCATCAAAAATACCGAATTTACATTGCGAGACCCTCCACGGTTTGCCCTAGCCAGGTAAAATAACACAAGAAAAATATTTATTCACTTATTTATTTCTTTGTTGGAACTTTCTTATGAATTACTATGCGGGTTTTTACTTTTTAGTACATTTTTTTTTGTTTTCCTTCAAAATTTATTTCTAGCTGAGTTTTTTTCAAACCTCAGTTTCTATGCTGAACTTGTTGAGTGAAAAGGTTATTTTTCACTTATTTTTTCAACATCTCAGTTTCTATGCTCAGCTTGTTGAGTGAAAAAATTAATTTTGACTTACTTTTTTGTAAAAAAAAAATTGTAATTAGTTTAAAGCCTGGGTAGTTTTAGCTAGCTCAGAGTTTATAATTTTTTCTCTTATTTTAATTGGTATTTGTAGGTATAATGTGGTGTTTAGTATAGCTTAGTTATGCTCAGTTTTTATGTTGTTTGAAATAATGTAAAATCATGAGCTAATTGTTTGCTTTTTTTCTCTACATGATATCCTTTTGCACTGTTTATTTTGCCAAATTTGAAAAGTTTATCTTTTTATTTCCCCTCCTATTTTAATTCTTGTTTTCAAATTTCATATCTTTGCTTTCCTATGCCTTCCCTTGTAATTTGTATTAATTGAGTTTTTCGTTTTTCAAATAAGTTTCATTGGCAGATGATTCGAGTTTAAATAAAGGTATGATTCTAGAAGAAACCTCTGTTGAACTCTGAAATCAATATGGTTTCTGAAACAGTTCTAGTGAGTTGTGTGACAAATGGGGGGACTGAGAGCAATCAAGGCAATAAAAGAAAACATTTGGGATCCGATGAGCAGGCAGCAGCTTCTTGTCATAATGGCTCCGATGCCAAAGGGGATATAGGAACATCTGGTCGAGATATGACTGCCAATATAGATGAAGACACACAGCTTGACAATGCATCTGTAAGCGGCACACTTAAGGAATTCCTTTAATCTCAATGGATTTGGTTGCTGTGGATGTCGGTTCTTGTTATGTTGCTTCTAAAGTATTGAATTTTCTCTGAGGTTTGTCTGCAGAAAAAGGCGAGGCTGCCAAAAGAATCGACTTTTCAGGATATGTACAACAATCAAGATGCATTTGATGATGATGAGGATGACAGCGACTGGGAGCCTGTACAAAAGCACACAGAGATTCTGAAGTGGTTTTGTACAAACTGCACAATGGTCAACCTTGATGTTTTCCACTGTGATGTAAGTTTTTTCATTCTTCTTGATATGAATCCACTCCCCCCTTTTAGTATGCTTCGTTATAAATCTTGTCATGATTTCTGGAACCTTCAGTTCTCTTCACACTTGTTAAAGATTTTTGGCTCTAGATGATTTAGCAATTCCATCTATGCAGATTTGTGGGGAACATAAAGAATCTGGCATCCTAAGGCATGGGTTTTATGCCTCTCCATTTTCACCAGCGGTAGAACTTATTCAGGTTGAACCAGAAGCCAGAGTGAGAGACAAAGGTAACTACATTCTGCTGAGCCTTTTCAATAACATATTCATATGTTGCCATTTGAAGAGGTTATTGGACTGACCTACCTTTTGATGTTTTCTTTTCATTTCCTGTATTTTTTCCCCAACTGCTACCCAAAATTTTCTGAACTTGATATGCAATTCCCAATCCATTACCTTTAATGCCGAGTTCTTGAATCTATTGTCATTTGGTGTTTGATGGATTTATGTTTTCATGATGGTCGTACTGGTACATTGAAATACATTCCCAATCAGTTGTAATCATATGCTACAACATTGAAAAGTTTGTGGAGGTTGTGCTATTATTACATACGATACTATACCCTATACAACTTGTAGAACTGGTTCAGCGCTTTGCATGACCGTTAAACAGATTTTGAGCCCTATAGTTCACATTTCTATTGACCTGAAACTTATAATAATGCTTCCTATTTCCCTTTATAGGCATGAGATTTTGCGATCCTAATATGTCTATGCTTCTTGATGCAGATTTTTGGTCAGAGGCTTCAGCTTCAAACTGTTCCACGGCAGTTGGGTTTGATGAGAGAATGTTGCTGCACTCAGAGGTCTGCCACTGTATTCTATATTTGTCCATAAAATCTTCCACTCGAATGATATTTTTATGGTGGTTTGACAACCTTCCATGTTAAGATAAGATTAACGTATAATATTCGAATGTAAGCATCAATTGTAGTTGAAGTTTGTAAGTTATGTGTAATCTATCTCTGTTTGCTTGCAAAGTTTTCTGTTGGACTGCTTCTCTTTCTTTCTTTAAAGTTTTGACTGGGAGTTGATACTTTTCTACTCGCATTTTTGTCAATCAGGGTGTGCTTATTACTTGTGCTTACATTTATTTTCTTTCCTTTCTTCCTTTTCTTTTTGTATTTACGCTTGGGGGGTCCCATTGGATGGTTTTGTTTGATCAAGCATCATTGCAATTATCTAAAAGTTGTAACCTCAAATCATGAGAAGAAAGATTCACTTTATTGAAAGAACTAAAATAATTAATTTCTTGTTTCTGCAAAATCAACTGTACTATGAGTCTGGTTGCTGCTCATATTCTGTTGCTTATGTGGGATTTGTATCTAACTCTTTTTGCACTCGTCTTTGGTGCTTGCTTGGTAGTGTAGATTGAAATGAAGTCACATCCACATCCAGAAAGACCGGATCGTCTTCGAGCTATTGCTTCTAGCCTTGCTGTTGCTGGTATCTTGGTCTTATGATTTTTGTTTTGTATGAAATTAATATTTTCAGTTTTTTGGTGTCTGTCGTAATTAAGTGGCAGTTTTTAACATGTACAGGTATATTTCCTGGAAAGTGCTGCCCAATTCCTGCTAGAGAAATCACTCCAGAGGAGCTTCAAATGGTAAGGACCATTCTTTATTTTGAAGTGATATGGCCCCATCAATTCTATGGTTCTACTTTAGCTGGTATAAGTAGCTATTTTGTTTATTTGCTTCTTCCCACTGTCTGTTTATTTACTTATTTATTAAAAGGGGCGTCTTTGAAGCGTTTTTGTTTTTATGTTTTGGAATTCTTAGGTCCATTCATCAGAGCATGTTGCAGCTGTTGAAATTACCAGCCGAATGTTTTCTAGGTATATTGTCTGTCCTTTCCTACAAATGTATCCACATGGAGGATTTTGAAAGCCTGGTATTGTCTTAGCGGGAAAATAGAATTCCTTTTCTGTTCTTTCTTCTATTATCTTTCTTTTATGGGTGGTGTCAGAGCATGTGCTTGAGGAGTGAGAGTGTGAGGATGTCAATGTATGTGTTGTTTGTGAAACTCTAGTAGGCTTTATGTCAATTTCTCAAGTGATGCTAAAATGAAACACAACCTTAATTGATGGGTTATTTTTTATTGGCAGTTATTTTACTCCTGACACATATGCTAATGAGCATTCAGCACGTGCTGCTAGACTTGCAGCTGGTTTATGTGCTGATCTTGCTTCAGCGATATTTTCTGAACGCGTTAAAAATGGGTTTGCTCTGGTATGTATTGAGTTCTAATATTCTGTTTAGTATGTTCAATGCTTATTACCAACCTACACTGAACTCACAATGCAATGACTGCTCATCTATAGTTATCTTTATTTTACTTCTGAGTCAGGTTCGACCTCCTGGCCATCATGCTGGTGTCAGACAAGCAATGGGATTCTGCCTCCACAACAATGCAGCGGTTGCTGCATTAGCTGCACAGGCTGCAGGGGCAAAGAAGGTGCTAATTGTTGACTGGGTAAGTAAAATTCTCTTGATACTTGACCTTTTTGTAGAGGGAACTCTGGATTATTTTGAATTTATGGCAAACTGAAAGTGTAGAGGCATCAAAATTATGAGTTAATGGCTCTCTTTGTAGAGGGAGAACTGGATTATTTTGAATTTATGGCAAAATGTAAGTGTAGGGGCATCAAAATTATGAGTTAATGGCTCTCTGTAATTATTCCAGGATGTTCATCATGGAAATGGTACGCAAGAGATATTTGACCAAAATAAATCGGTGAGATTTCTTGATCGTAAAGTTACGCTTGCAATACATGGATCTACTTTTTAATGCTATTGATTCTTGGTAAAATATTTTGCTGGAGGAGGTAGGAATTAGGATGGTATTGACTATATTGCTTAGAAAAAACTGCAGAACCTCAGGCTACTAGAATTTAAAACGAAATTTGTTATTTTGACTCGATGTTAAGAACTAAGAGGCATATACAAGGCTGCACCAACCAACCAAATCCTTGCTTTTCATCATTTTGTTCTGGTTCATATGGATATCTTGCACCGTTTTTCTTTCTTTTTATCGCACTCAAGGGTTATGCACTAACAATATCTTGTACCTCTTTGTAGGTATTGTACATATCCCTACATAGACATGAAGGAGGAAAGTTCTATCCTGGTACTGGGGCAGCTTTAGAGGTATTTGATTATTTAGTTATATAAAATTCAGCAGTTTAATATTTGTAATATTAGACCCAGATAATTATATAATTCCAATTCTACATTTTATCTCATTATTATTTGGGAATACTGGAAATTAGTCCAAATTGGATAGGCCCAATGATGTTGGTTCTGTAGTTTTCTTATCCTATGTTTACTCGGACTCTTCATTTTCATTAAGTACCGGTGTCCAACACTTGGATATGACCTCCAAGGATCCTGCGAATATATGGACAAACTTGGAAAAATCTAACCATACCCGTGTTAGACAGTTACACCCGAGTCCGAGTAACACAAAGGGATTGATGTTATTAGGTACTGTAGCTTCTTTTTTCTGCATTTGGTTCTTATGTCCTTAAATGAGAATCGGCCATAAAGTTAGATCTTGATTTGAGCATTTAGCCATTCATTTATATATCTTGGGTGATTAATGCTCCGTTTTTGTTTTAAATTTAATTTTGTTAGGTTGGTAGCAAGGGTGCAGAAGGATATTGTGTGAATATTCCTTGGAGTCGTGGCGGAATTGGAGATAATGATTATATTTTTGCATTTCAACATGTTGTGCTTCCTATAGGTTGTTATTTCTTATTCTGAGATATCTTTGCATTTCAACTGTCATTTGCAAGATGAATATGGGATATGATGCATTTCATCGATCTTCATCATAAAAAATAGTGAATTGGTTTGTGCTTTCAATGCTGGCTAGTTGTTGCCACTGACTACCAATGAGACTTCTCAATTTATTGAATGTGTTGTTGCTGTTTGGAAATGTAATGGCCTGTGCTGAAGAGTCTTAGCATATCTAGAGGTCCAAACTCAAAATGAAAATGACTCGAACTCAAAATGGCATATCTCTTATTGCTTGAAAATGAGCTGTGTCTGTAATTTCTTGTGTGCTGTTATCATGAAGCTGAGAGGATTTCTTTGTGTTTCATGCATTTGTGTCTTTAATCCCTTTTATAAACTTCGATTAGTATCCTATTTCTATGTCGGTATATTTTGTTCTTGGTCATTAGTTATTAATCATACAACCTGCATCAGTTGATATCTGATTTATTGTTTTGATCCGATTGAGCTTTTTCCAAACCTCTAATTGCAGCTTCCAAGTTTGCTCCCGACTTTACTATCATATCAGCTGGATTTGATGCTGCTCGCGGTGATCCTTTAGGATGCTGTGATGTAAGTTTGTTTCCATACTGTATAGAATGTGTTTGCATTTTGATCGGATATAATTAAGAGAACTTAATGACCGAAATAGATCTAGAACTTTAATGACACACACATATATATCAAGGGAGCTTTCTAGAGAAGTATGTTATTACCTCAAATCTTCTGAGGACATGTCTGCTCGTGCAAATGTGTCTCAGTTTTGTTGTTCCCCAAGTATTACATGTTTTTGTTCATTTTCAGTATTATAGAATTTATTTTTCGAAAGAAAGTATTAATTACTAGAATTTAATTCTGTAAAATGGGTTCATTAGTTTGTGTTCCTTGCATAGCGTAACGGTTTGTTTTGTCAACATAGGTGACTCCTGTTGGTTATGCACAGATGACACACATGTTGAGTGCCCTATCTGGTGGAAAGTTGCTAGTTATACTCGAGGGCGGGTTTGTGGTTTATTCTCTGATTTTTGGTACAGTCAAGATTATCATTTAATTAAGCTTTCGAACGACTTTTTTTTCTTCCCGTTTTGGCAGCTACAACCTCCGTTCCATATCATCTTCTGCTACTTCAGTGATTAAGGTAAATACACACAAAGTAAGAGACATCAATCAACTTCTGATGCACTCTTAAGTTTGTAAGAGCGAACTAGATGAAAAATTACAAAGCCATGTAGTAATTGCTTTTGTTTAATTTGATGTATGGTCGATTTGTATAACGGTTCCTTTTTCTTTCCAATGGAAAAGGTACTTTTGGGTGAAAGTCACGAATATGAACCGGAGAACATCGTTCCTTCTAAAGCTGGCCTGCATACAGTGCTGGAAGTCCTGAAGATTCAGATGGATTACTGGCCGAATCTAAGTTCAAGCCTCGAAAAACTGCAGTCGCAGTGGGAGATGTATTCCGTGGAGAATAAAAGTAAGGAACTGTTTTCAACATTCCATCGGAGTCTAGCCGTTGATATATAGTTGCTGATATAGGCATGCATGCAAGAGGTTTCTTTTGTATTTGTTCACACTGTCAGGAACTCGAACTTACCATGTGGTGCGAGGATGGTTTCTTATTATTTTCCTCGAATTTACTCGGTTTTCTGTTTGCAGACAAACAAGTTAAAAAGAGACGGGTGTTCGAGCCGCCGATATGGTGGAGGTGGGGTAGAAAACAACTATTGTACCACATCCTTACAGGACATTTTCATCTAAAATGAAAGGCAGCGCTGTAAGTTTTGAGATTTTATCTTCATCCCATCTCTCCTTTTAATCGTGTAGTTTGTTGAATTTCGATATTCGATGAATAATGTTTTATGATTCGAATCTAAAACTTAATGTTCGTGTCGAAATAAACGAGGTTTCTTTCCCTTTGTGTTCCCCCAAGCACAGCAATATTGTCATGTAACTTTCATGGTGGTTGAACAATTAAAAGTTGCCTCGGATTTGCTCTGTTTCAAAAGGAAAGTCCATGCACACACTTTATGCACGTACTTTGATGTCCATCATATTCCAAGAAACAAATCTCATTTTTAATATTTATTTTCTTGTTAAAATGGTCCCCTTGGTGGATCATAATAAAATAGTTTGAAAATCTAATTAAAGATTTAAAGAGAAAATGAAAATTTTCACAACAATTAAGGATCTGGTTTAAGAAAATTTTCAAAAACATTGAAGGGCTTACTTGAAAATTTTAAAAAATGAAGGGGTTCAATAAAGTTAAATATAATTTGACAAGAAGAAAAGTTAAAAATATTTTTCGGATGTTGACCATATTTAAGCTATTATATATTAATTTTGATATGGTAATAATTTTTCATATAAATTTACGGAATTTTTTTATATTTTTATTTAAATATTATTTTAATTTTTTTAAAGAGGAACCAATTTACTCATTTTTTAGATTGGAAGGGATCCATGGGATATTTAAACCATTTTGTTAATCAATTTAGACATGACTTACATACATATGATAAAACATAAATTAAAAATCCATGCATAATATTTTACACATAATAAAACTAAACACAATATTGCGTTTATTATATTATATTTTATGTTTACTAAACAATTATTATTATATTTGTATATAATATATATAAACAAAGAATATGAAATATCTTTGTATTTTGACAGTATTTGGTCAATGTTTATGTCGGATTGAATCACGTGAATTGGACCTACCAGTGTACTATTAGTTCACAAGCTCCAATACTTGTATTTATTTATTTATTTTCAACAAAAAATACTTGTATTTATTTATTTTCAACAACAAAATTACTTGGATTTATTTGTGCACTTAATTTCATGTAATGTTATTAGTCAATTCAGTTAGACATGTCCGTTGTACCATGAGAGAATCGAATTTACATGAATGCCATTGCATGATCAACAAATTAATTATGGACTTACCAAATTAGGTGTCGAAAGTAATCACGTGACCTAAACCCAAGTCTAAAAGCCCAAAAATATAATTGGGTCTAAAATGTAATTAGAGACTTAAATCCCAAAATAAAACCCAATAACCTATTAAAGCATGGGGATAACTTTTTCAACATTCTAATTTAATTAAAAGATGATATTTAAACTCGATTTTAAATTTAAATAAATTTACGTATACCTACAAATTTATGAGTAAAAATCTCCTGCCCCCTAATCATGCCTCCTTCTATGCCCCCTGCCTAAAAATGCTTAAAAATTAAATCTTGCCCCATAACCCTAATTTTCATATCCTAAACCCCAAACTCTAAAAAAATACACCCTACCTCTAATTCCTTACACGCTAACCCTAAGCCCCAACCTTAAACCCCAAAATCTAAACCCTAAACTCACTATTTTAAAGTGGGGGCACAAATGGGGGCATACTTTAGGGGCAGATGATTTACATCCTTTATGCTGTTCGAACTCGGATCATTTAAGAGAAACAACAATATCTTTTATCACTGAAATCACTCAATATTTCTAAAGTACGAGAGTAACTTAATAACTTTCGATTGAATCAGTTCAATCAAATTGATTACGATGGTTTAAATTAAATTTATGGTGGTAAATTAGCTGTCGATATTATGAACACAACATTAATATTGTCATACATATTTGGGTATTCACTTATCTTTTCAGAATTTGTCACCTTAAGTTGCGAAAATGATTTATGTGAAAACAACTTAGGTTTGAACTTAAAGAAATACATCTTAAGATTATAAAATTACAAAGAATCAGCGAACATTCAAACATAATAACATTAAATTTGTATTCAATTTGTCCACGACACAACTTAAAAGATGATAGTACATTACCAGTTCTATGATAATTTAGTTTTCGATAAATATAAATTACATTCGAACTTGATTAATCAATCAATCGGTTGAACAATTTATTGCAATTTGGTTGTGGGTTGTCCCATCAGGAAACAAGATGGCGCATCTTTGGGAAAAAAAAGACCAACACACACATTAGGGACCATATCTTCCATGGAATATTGCAATAAGGACATAAAGCCCTTGCTGGATTCCACAACCATCAGCTTAAGGCTCCGTTTGCCGTTGAAGTCCTCAACCTAAGTTTGAGGACAAATGGGCGTTTTTTAAAAGCCAGAAAATATAATTGCCGCGAAACGAATATTTAAACGCGTAAATAAGTTGGTAAACGGGCGTTTGAAGCTAAACTGGTGGGTGTTTGAGGTTGCTGGTGAATAGCCATTGGACACCGCAACTGCAACTAAAAACAAAGACTAAGAATGAAATGAGGAACGGTTGAACCATCAATTAATAGATAATTAATTGATTCCACTAAATCTGAGTAGGTAGAAACCCTAGCTACCACGTTTGATGAGTTGACTGCTACCGGAAAAACCCAAATCCAGAAAGGGAGAGTCATATCTACTAGTCAACAACCTCACTTCCAAAATCTACCCATCCTTCCCTCACTCATTTCGAGTTTGATCTCTATAACTATTACTCTTCGTATAATTATTGATATTTGATTCATTAACCGACTAATTCAGATCGAATATTATACATACTCGTTATAGAGATGACTCTTTCAACTTAGTTTATGTATTTACAATGTCAGATTCGAACTCCTGATTTTACTTAAGAAATCTAATGTCTCGCTCTGGTAGACCAACTGTGGTACGATAATAGGTTTATATTATTGATTACCTTTTTTCGAGAAAAAAACATCCTGCCTAAAAATGTTGCAATTGAGTGGCCGCACTTATTGCTACTTTGCTACCGAGTGCTCATGACCTCTATTTAAACACAATCGGATGTTGCTTTTTTACTCAACCCTCTTCCCTTCCTTTATCCTTTGTGTGCCAAAAGATTGTAAGCAATTATGAACTCAGCACACGTGAATGGTTCTTCTCTCAATGAGTCGGGGACCGGCAAGACGTTAGTTATCGGTTCGAGCGGGTTTATAGGCCGGTTCATCACCGAGGCCTGCCTAGAATCAGGCCGGCCAACGTATGTTTTGGTCCGGTCTAGTTCGAACCCTACCTCAACCAAAGCCACCACCATCAAGTTTCTTCAAGACAAGGGAGCCGTCATAATTTATGTATGCACTACCATTTTCCCATTTCAAGCACTTTTCATGCAATAATATACATATGTATGTATGTATGTATGTATGTATGTATGTATGTATGTATGTATGTATGTATGTATGTATGTATGTATGTATGTATGTATGTATGTACACATTCATGCAAGCCTTAAACATGTTTGTAACAGGGTTCTATAACCGACCAAGAATTCATGGAGAAGGTGTTGAGAGATTACAAGATAGAAGTTGTGATATCTGCTGTGGGAGGGGAGAGCATCTTGGACCAGTTCACTCTAGTAGAGGCTATTAAGAATGTCGACACTGTCAAGGTATATGCATGCATCATGCATGTATGCATCATGCATGTATGCATAATACATATACATGTACATATATGGTGTATACGAAGTTGATAATTTCAAAAGGCATCATTGAGTTCCGATGAATGAAATCTGACAGATTTAATTTAACTTTGCAGAGGTTCGTACCGTCCGAATTCGGGCACGACATCGACAGGGCTGAGCCGGTGGAGCCGGGGCTAACCATGTATGACCGGAAGAGGAAGGTTAGGAGGGAGATAGAGAAGTGTGGGATCCCGTACAGTTACATATGCTGCAACTCCATTGCTGCTTGGCCCTACCATGACAACACTCACCCAGCTGATGTTCTCCCGCCCCTTGATAGGTTCCAAATCTATGGTGATGGCACTGTCCAAGGTAATCTCAGCCCCACATCTTTCCTTTTTGTTTTATTGTCTTTACACCCTAATTCTCAGTCCACGCATTGGTGTCTTAGTTTTCAAGCTAATGTCTCTGATTTAGTATACTTAAATATTACTTTAGGTTATCCTATCAAAGAATATAGACACCCGAATTAATTATGTTGTTCGAACTCTTCATTTTTTTCTTAAAATATTCGAATTAATCGTAAGAGTCAAAGAGAGGCAGGTGACTAATATGTTGGGGGAGGAAGGTTAGGTAGCAAATGGTCACATGACCATCTGTTACTAACACTGTCCTAACACTACATTAGAACACAAAACTGAGTAATGACGTTTGTGGTGGATTCACAGCATACTTTGTGGCGGGTTCCGATATCGGGAAGTTCACCGTGATGTCGATTAATGATGTTCGAACACTGAACAAGACTGTCCATTTGCAACCTCCGAGCAACCTACTGAACATGAACCAGATGGCTTCACTATGGGAGATGAAGATTGGTGTCATGCTTCCTAGGGTCACTATATCAGAAAAAGATCTGCTCAATAGGGCTCAAGGTTTGTCTTAAATCCACTTTTCTTGCGAGTTAAGTAACCTTTCTCGGCTAACTAATCCGATCGATACTAACCCTGCAGAGATGCGGATCCCTCAGAGTGTGGTCGCGGCGATAACTCATGACATCTTCATAAATGGCTGCCAAATAAACTTCAGTTTGGACAAGCCGACCGATGTCGAAGTCTGCTCTCTCTATCCAGACGCTAGTTTTCGGACCATCGCTGAGTGCTTCGACGACTTTGCCAAGAAGATATCGGAAACTGCCAAAGCAGTGAGCAAGCCGGTGACGGCGAGCAACAACGACATGTTTGTGCCGGCTGCTAAACCGGAAGCATTGGCTATCGCTGCGATATGCACATGAGAAACATCTCAATTCCAATCAATAAATAATTCTTGTAGGACTTGTTATTGTTGCTTAGTAGTAGTTACATCCATGTATTTTGGGAATTGAGTATTATTGTACTCATGTAGTATGGTCCTAAAAGGTTTATATCATGAGTTCACTTTTAGACCGACGTTGGTAACTTTTTCCAGTATATATAACACTTAAATATCTATAATTCATCAAACTTATAAATTAAAAGTTTGTTACATTTATATGCATTTAGACTCACAAACTTCCAAGATTTCGCAATATAATAATGACATTCATATTAAAACTTTGTTGTGTATGTGTAAGTATATAATTTTTAACATAAAATCAATTCCAAAGTTAATGCAATGGTCAAATCCTAAGGTATGGAACTTTAGGGAAATGTGAATTTAATGTAAAATTAATACACGAATTATTATAACTTTGTTAACCGTTTTGCATGATACATAATTGAAAAATATTATCAAATTGCATAATTTGTCGGATAGCAATCATATATTTGTGCAATTATACAAAATATTACCATTTAAGATTATATTACAATTTAGATAATTCGATAATATTTTATATAATACTTTTATTAAAGTTACCTTAACCAAAAGGTCTAGCGAGATAAAGAGTTAGGTCTCTTAAATAAGGTTGGAGATTTGAATCCTGAACTAAAATTTAGTTAAAAGGTTGTCCTTATAATAGACCTCTGCAAAACTCGATCTAGATAAATAGACGAATGGATCGAAAACAAATGGTTAAACAAAAAAAATCCTTAAGACCACAAACAGCTCCAATTCTTTGATCCAAGCCTTTGATTTAGAACAATAACCGCCCATCAAAACACAAGGCCATTTCATTCCTAGTTTGGCAAGCATCAAAATTTACCAGGGAAAAGAACAAAGTAGTCTATAGTATTCTGCACTCAATAGAAGTAATCTCATGTTTCAGAAACAAAACCCTTAGTTTTAGGGTATAGGGAGTTAGTTTAAGGTATAAGGTTTAAAGGTTTAGGTGTAGGGATATATATATAGGCGGTGGAAATTGAAAGTTTCCACAAACGCTTTAGTTTTAGGGTAGATGGAGTTAGTTTAGGGTATAGGGTTTAGGTGTTGGGTGTTAGAATTTAGGGATATGTGTTTCAATTTAAGGTTTAGGGTTATAATTTAGGGTTTATAAGTTAAAACCTAAATCCTCACCATATTACCCTAAAAACTAAACCCTAACCTACAAGCCCTAAATTATAACCCTAAACCTTAAATTGAAATAACTATCCCTAAATTTTAAACCCCTGCACCTAAACCCTTAAACCATGCATATACCCTAAAACTAAGATGCTTGTGAAAACTTTCAGTTTCCACCGCCAGTGTATAAGATATTAATCATATATATATATATATATATCCAAGGTTATAAATGAAAATAAGTGGGGAAATTCTTTTTGTAGTTCACAGGCCACAGCATGTGCATTCTCTGTATGTCCAACAATCTCCGCCGTGAAAACTTCATAAAAAAAAATTACAGAAGAGAGCATGCAAATGCAGGTTCTACTTTTACCAAGCTAGGTAGATTTGAAAGAGAAAGAAGAAAGGGAAGAACATAAAAGGAGTTCTGTGTCAATCACCCACCTGTTACCACGTGAAGTGGCACAATACTCTGTGTTTCCTATCTACTCACATCCCACGATTGCCCTTGCCCTATTTGCTTTTCTTTTCATATAGGTCCAACCAATACACCAAGCTCCTCAAAATAATACAAGTTATAGTGGGGATGGTGAGGATGATCAAGATTATGGTCTAATTCTAAATTGCAACCTTCTACTTTATGAAAACTAGGAATTCATTCCCTCTATCTTAATATGTCGGAATTCGGTCCTTGTGTTTTACAAATTTTGGTAGGCTAGTTTAGTTTTTTTTTTTTTTATAATTATCGGTATCTGATTTATTGGTAGACTAATTCGGAACGGTTTTTGCAGAGACTCATTATGGAGCGACCCTCCCAACTAGGGGTGTACAAAAATATTTGATCCGATCTATTTATCTGTGATCCAATTCAAAAATTCAGATATTCAATCTGTTTTTTTTTTATTTTCGGATGGGATATCCTATTTTTTTATTTTTTCGGAATAGATACATATCACAATATTTTAAGTTTTGGATTATCCGAAAATCCAAAATATCCAGAATTTCATGGATATGAATCTTGTTATATTTATCAATTTGATGCTTGTTATATCTATTCAAATATCTGAAATTTTCATGGACGTGAATCTTGTTATATTTGGCCATTTGTTGTTTTTATATTCTAAAATCCGAAATTTTCATAGATAACCACCCAAATTCGAAAAATACTTAAACCAATTTATATATGCGGGTATTCGGATATTTGATTTTTTTGAATCGGATACGAATCTCTATTTTGTCAATCCAAAATTTCAGATATCCAATTTTTCGGATTGAATCTGAACTGATCCGATATCAAAAATGTACACAACTACTCCTAACCCAGCTTTCTATCTCCATAACGCCAATATTTGAACTCCTAATCTTACTTAAAGAATCAAACGCCTCATCCCGCTAGATTAATTGGTTGTTAGTGACTAATTTAATTGTTTGTAAACACATAAATTGAAATGGTATATTTTAATCATTAAATGTCAACAGTTAATATGCAACAAATTAGTAAATACCAATAGTTCAAATTTATGTGTGAACAAATGGATTAACATATGAAGGTGATAATAATAAAGGTCTAATTCTAAATTTCATCCCTCTAGTTTATAAAAGCTGATAAGCTAGTCTGTTTAATTTATCAAAAATCTGATATCGTATTTTAAAAAAGTTGAGATGTTAGTCTAGTTGTTGTAAACACATAAACTGAAATTGCATATAGTTTGGTCCATCAACTTCAACGATTAATATACAACAAATTTATTAAAAAAATTAATTCAAGTTTATGTGTTTGTAACTTTTTAAAAAAAAAATTATACTAACATCTTAGTTTTTTTAAAATTATGAAGACTAAATTCTGACAAATTAATGTAGAGAGACTGATTTCTCAATTTTCACAAAGTTTAGCATTTTGTAACTTCTTTACGGGTTTTGAAACATGTTCGATCTTGTGTTTCGGAACCCGTATAAAAAGTTCTGAAACATCACTCAATTTGACTACCTATTAGTTTTAGGGGTAAACCATATAAATGGTCACCAAACTTTTAGGATAGATTCATTTTAGTCACCATACTTTTAAAATATTCGATAAGGTCACCCAACTTTTAGTTCGATTTCAATATAATCACCGAACTTTTAGGGTGGATTCATTTTGGTCACTGTACTTTTAAAATATCCGATAAGGTCACCCAACGTTTAGTTTGATTTCAATATAATCATCAAACTTTTAGTCCGCTTTCAATATGGTCTGTCCTATTACCTTCCGTTAAAAATGACGTTAATTTTCGTTTTTCCTTAATAAAAAATGGGTAAACTACACCAATCATCACTCAACATTCTTCTCACTCCTATTTTGGTCTCTAAAGTTAAAAAATTTCAATTTAATAACTTAAGTTTTGAATTGTTCATATTTTGACCACTCTCAAATGACATGGTTATACAAATACAAAAATATGATTAATCCTTAAAAAAATTCGGGTAATGATTTTTTTACTTTACTTATTAAATTTACCATATTTGATCTTTTAATAAGCAAAGTAAAAAATTATTACTCGAATCAAATATTACAATTAACCGGTTAATCGATTATCCGATTTAATTGGTACAATATAAGATCGAGATTTGAATAATCTGAATTTAGCAATTAACCAAAATAATTTTTAAGGATTAATCAAACCCGATTTCGGTACAAAATTTTAAAATAAATTATTTCGATTCGATTACGGTTCACAATTTTAAGAAAAATTGATTAACTAATCTGATCTAGTATATACAATGTCATATAGTCTAGTAATTTTGATACCCTTCAGACTAAAAAAAAGTTTTGGCTCTGGGTAGGATTAATAGGTGAGAACTTTCAATTTTTGACTTTCTAGTTGTTTTTACATTTTATCACAGCCGGACAATTATTAAATGTACCATATTATCATATTTGATATTTTAATAAACAAAATAAAAAAATCATTTTCAAAATCAAATATTTCAGTTAACTAGTTAATTGATTATCTGATTTAATTGGTACAATATAAGACCGAGAATTGAATAATCTAAATTTTCCAATTAAACAAAATAATTTTTTAAGGATTGTTCAAATTTTTTTATTTGTATAAACATGTCATTTGAGAGTGGCTAAAATATGAACAATTCGAAAGTTAAGTTATTAAATTGAAATTATTTTTAACTCTAGTGACCAAAATAGGAGTGAGAAGAATGTTGAGTGATGATTGGTGTAGTTTACCAATTTTTTATTAAGAAAAAATGAAAACTAACGTCAGCTTTTAACGGGAGGTAAAAGGGAGGGACCATATTGAAAGCGAACTGAAAGTTTGATGGCTATATTGAAATCAAACTAAAAGTTGGGTGATCTTATCAAATATTTTAAAGTATGGTGACCAAAATGAATCTGCCCTAAACGTTCAGTGACTATATTAAAATCGAACTAAAACTTGGGTGACTTTATCAGATATTTTAAAAGTACGGTAACCAAAATGAATCCTCCCTAAAAATTCGGTGACCATTTATATAGTTTACCTTAGTTTTAGTAAAGTATAAGATCAACTTCTGGTCATTCATAAAAGTAGAGGGGCGGAATTTAGAATTAAACCTAGTAATAAAGAATACACCCTAAATTCTAAACCTATACTCTAACATTAAATTTTAATTAAACTTTAAATTTTAAACTTAATTTTTAACCTATAGCATAAATAAAAACAGGAAAAAAAATACAAGATTTCTATTCATCTCCCCACAAGTGTAATTCAATTCCCTGGTTTCCTCTCTCTCTCTTACGACAGTGACAGCTCTGCTATTACACCACAGTGTTCATCATGTCTGCTGTCTTTCCCATGCTGTAGTCGTCCTTGCCTCTTTTAAACACCGAGTTTTCGCTTGGAGATCATGGAAGCTGTTCAACGGAAACGCCATGATTATGTTGCTTTTTCTAGAGATTAAAACGGTGCGTAATGATTCATGTGTCTCATTCTCAAGTTTGCTACTCGCCATCTAGCTCCTTAGGGTTTAGGGTTGTCTGATTATTTCCGGCTTCAAAAATGTTTCCTTCAACCGGCAATGGCTGCTGCAGTGACCCAATGGCTTATTTCGCTACAGATCCATCATTTCCGTTCTTCAATTTCCCCTCTCCTTATTACAACCAATGTGAGCTACAAGCACTGCAGGACTATGATGTTTTTCTCCAACAAGACCGTGATCTGTTGTTTCATAACCAGACCTTGGTGGCGGCTGATTCTGTCTCAGCCGACACTAACGTGCCTGGTTCCAGTAAGAACGAGGAGTACTACTCGGGCGTAGACTGCTGTGCCAAAAAGAGCCACGATGCGACCGAAGTAGTGCAGCGGACACTTGGGAAGAGATCTTTGACTTCTAAGAGGGACCGACACAGCAAGATTAACACGGCCAACGGACCGAGAGATCGGAGAATGAGGCTGTCGCTTGAGGTTGCTCGGGAGTTCTTCGGTCTGCAGGACATGTTGGGGTACGACAAGGCCAGTAGAACCGTCGAGTGGTTGCTCATACAGGCGAGCCAAGAAATCAAAAGGCTAAAGAGAACCCATGTTTCGAAGACGAACAACAGCGTCGTCGTCTTCGAATCCGCCGCGGCAAAGAGCCCGTCTTCGACATCGGAGGGCGAAGTGTTATCCGCGGCGGAACCGAAAAAGTTGAAACAAAAACCTAAAACCACTCTCAATCCAGTCTTGAGAGATTTGAGGGACAAGGCGAGGGCGAGGGCAAAGGAAAGAACAAAAGCAAAGAAAATGTGGACTCAAACGCCATGGGGTTTCAATTCCATTGAGAGCACTGGTGAAGAATCTGGTAATATGATTGATGAATCTTTGGAAATTATTAACAAATGGAGCCCGAATTCGATGCTCAATTGTCTGCAAAACTCTGCAATTAACCAAGAGGTAAGTCCATTCAGCAAAACAAACACAAAATGACCTTCATATATGATGAACACACATATATATATCTGTTTCATAATATTAAACCGCCGCCGCATCATAGTGGTTTTAGAGGTAACCACAAATCGCAACCGTATCTAAAATCAGGATAAATATTCTATACACACGCAGTGGAAACTAAAAGTTTCCACAAGTGTCTTAGTTTTAGGGTATAGGGAGTTAGTTTAGGGTATAGGGTTTAGGTGTAGGGATTAGAATTTAGGGATAGTTGTTTCAATTTAAGGTGTAGGGATTAAATCCTCACCATATTACCCTAAAAACTAAACTCTAACCTATAAACCCTAAATTATAACCATAAACCTTAAATTGAAACAATTATCCCTAAATTCTAAACCCCTACACCTAAACCCTTAAACCCTATACCCTAAAACTAAGGCGCTTGCGGAAACTTTCAGTTTCCACCGCCAGTGTATAGGATTTTAATCGTTAAAATCATAGTTATTTTTTAAAGAAAAATCACGTCGCAACATCCGTAACCGCGACGTTACAATCGCAACCAAAACCGCAATTTAATACTATGATCTGTTTGTTTGCAGCATGATGAGCTCACAGGCTTTCTGTCTTTCTGCAAACCATGGGAGACCTACGACAACAGCAACCAATGAAAACGTGAGTTTTTAGAGGGCAAATGGATAAATTTTGGAGGCATCATGCACTAGTAATTGCTTACTTTCTGTATGTTATGAACAATGAACAAGCTTTTTATTTTGTCGTGGACTGATCTTTTAATTGTTAATGTTGTTATGTTTTCCCTTGTTTATGCTCAAAGTACTTCAAATATGTATCTTAGCTTTCATTGTATAACCTTAACTAGAACAATATAATCGGAATTCGATGCGTTAGTGCTGGTACGATTGATTATACGCGTAACACTTCTTCTGTTGTCTCCTTAGAGTAACGTTTTTCCACATTCAAGTCCTGTTCTTCAATGTCTAAAGAAACCTAAGAGGATATGTTTCAAGACACCAATCATTTTTATCTCCTAGTATTTCCCACTACTAGATATACCTTAAAAGGTGCACAAGCAAGATATATATAGAGTAGAAATCATTGGGGATTTTCTCATATATGATATACATATTTTATACGATGAAATCCAAACGATCGAAACATTTATGCAGTTTATGATTTTCTAGGTAGTTTATTTAATATTTCGATCGTTTGGATTCCAATGAGATATTAGATGAACTTTCTTATAGGAAGTTGTAGGTAATTAGGTTAGTTTTTTGCATCCTATATATGAGCACGACTTTTTTACAACTCACACATTCCCACAAAAGAAAATCACTATCACACACACCACAAACAAATTATTCCTCTCATTCGAACCAAAATCATTCACGGATTCAAACATTCACGACCAATAGGCCAAACGTTGGAGTACGACATTCAAACATGCTAAACTTTCCAAATTCCATGCATGTCCTATCTTGAAGAATATAGAACATTTATAATTTTGTACATTTTACTTGGACCTTCAATTGTGGTGATAGATGTATATGTTATCATCATTTGTGGTGATACTTAACCTTGAAGCTGTGAAATATGCAATTTTTTTTATAAAAAAAAAATAGTTTGTGGTTTATGGTTTAACATTAAGGAATAGATATGCTACATGTAACTGGCATTGGGGGGTAATGAATTATCTTTTTGTAAATTAAATGATATTGGATGAATTATACATGAAAAATCAGGTGATGGTATATTAATAAAAATAAAGGCAATTTACATCTTTAGATAATTAAACTTAACGTCCACTTTTATTTAAATCACAAAAATTAAAATTGTATCATTTAACTTTTATTATTAATAAGTTAACTCACTTATAATTATTTTGATTTCTCTAATGACCTAAGTTCGATTAATTATTAAATTTAAATACAAATATAAATGTGTGGAAATAAAAAGAAAAAAATACAAAAAAATATTAGTTTACAAATGTCACAATGTAAATACGTGAGGTTGAAAAATTAAAATAGAAATGGTTAAATTTAGATTATCTAGAGATTTTTGATAAATGTTAAGGGCCACTCCAATCCGCTATTTCAATCCGTTCTTTACCAAACATCCTAGTTAGCGGATTTGACCGGTCAAACTTCTAATTTTAGCTCAAAACTCTAATTTTGGCTTAAACAACTCTTTATGAAATATAGCCTTAATTTTTTAACAACGCACATGCACCTTGTAGACAAAACGATATAACTTCGTTTCTGCCGGAACACTTAGCGATATATTAGACTTTTTTTCGGATAACACTAAACTAGGTTAGAACGTTAATACAATAAAAAGAAATATAAACTGACACAAAACTAGAAGTGTCAAAGTTATTAATGGAAAATGCATACATCATAACAGAAAATTTTGATTTTGATGACAAACTCACAAAAGCAATCACTTGACAATTGATGGGAAATTAAAAGCTCTAATACCTGTCAGCAAATAACTAATTATTTATTATTTCAAACACTTTATACGATGATTTTTTTAATTTACTTCAAATTCATCTATTTAACAAAGGATTTATATCTACGCTGGCAGTTAATTTAGTTTAAAATTTAGGGGCAATGATTAGAATTTAAGGATTAATGTTTATAGTTTAAGATTTAAGGTTTAAAGGTTAGTGGTTGTGTTTTAAGTTTTAGGGTAATATATTGAGGATTTAGGTTTTAACTCATAAACCCTAAATTTTAACCTTAAACTCTAAATTCTATTCAGAGTCATTAAATTCTAAACTGTTACACCTAAACCCTTAAATCATACATTTTAAAATGAGTCCCTAAAACTAAGACGCTTATAAAAATAAAAAAATTAGTCTCCAATCGCCAATGTATCAAATAATTATCCTTTAACTTATGGGTTAGTATTTAAATACCACATGCCATATATTCAATTCTGTTTGCGAAGTATTTTTAAGTTTACTTATAATTTTGTATATCCATAAAATATTAATTTCAATTTAAGTTGTACTAAAATATTTAATAAAAATTGTATATACTTGTTAAAAATTAAATATTGGATTTAGATTTTATTTATTATATAAACTTAAAGAATGAAATGCATACATCTCGGTTTTATTATAAAAACCTTGATTAAGTTGGCGTGACATGCTAAACATATACCAACTTGATTGAAAAAAATATTTTTTTAACTCAACAAGTGTCCCATTGAAAAGTTAATGATGTTTATTTTAAGAGATACGAGTTCAAATCGATTTGTCTACAAGATGTATGCGCAATGTCAAAGGGTTAAAAATATGTATGAACAGATACTAACTTGCAATCACCTTTAGTCTATTCAAAAAATATTTTCCTTTCTTGAATAGTCTTAAAGTAATTAAAATGTAGCATATGTTCGCACTTCTTGATAACACACACATCTTATAGACAACACTACTTGAACCTTAGTCTCCTAGAATGAACATCATCCTCATTTCTACAAGGATTATTTGTTGAACATTTTTCTTTTAAATGTACTTAATAATATCCTTTCATATTTTTATACAATCTTTAAATAAAGCAACTAAAAACTATTACTTAATTAGGGTTGAAACATGAGACTTTTAAATTCATATATAAATCTCTTATTACACCACCTATAACAATTTTTTAAATAAACTTTTACAAATATATTTGTTACACAAAATATTTTCCATTTAGATAATTTTTGGAATTTAAATTTAAAAATCTAAAATCTAAGTTCACAAACATTATACTAGAAGATTTTTCTTTTAAATTGAGAAAAATGCAATTGGGTATAAAAAAATAAGTGAATTAAAAGCAGCTAATTCAATAATATAAAAAAAATCCAATTTAATTGGCCCACCTTCTCATATAAGTTCAAATTCAATGCCTAAAGTTTCCAACCAAAGTATTTATTTTCAACAACTTTTAGGAAATTAAGGAGGATAGCCACCAATTTCATGATGGCAAACCAAACCAAAAAATCAAGCATTATGCCCTCTGCCCACCATCTTCAATAGTTCGCACGCTTGATGCTTCCATGTCTAATAAATTTTGGTGAATATTTAATAACATGACCACATTGATACTTGGGATCACAACCTTTCTTGTCAATGGGCCATTAATTTTAGAAAATAAACATGTATTATAAAAATCTGCATTGTTTTTAAAATTTTAATTTCCATGTATTACTTTAAAAAATGGAAAAGTTTATGAATTTAGGGTATAGTTTTTAAGGTTTTAAGGTTAAGGATTTGAGTTTTAATTTTTATGGTGAGTTTAGGCATGCTTGTGGAATAGTTTTTTTTAACTGTCAGTGCATGATATAATAACCCTTATAATAAATGGATAAATATTCTATACACAGACGGTGGAAACTGAAAGTTTCCGCAAGCGCCTTAGTTTTAGGGCATATGTAGTTAGTTTAGGGTGTAGGGTTTAGGGGTTTAGGTGTATGAGGTTAGAATTTAGGGATAGTTGTTTCAATTTAAGGTTTAGGGTTATAATTTAGAATTTATAGGTTAAAACCTAAATCCTCACCATATTACCCTAAAAACTAAACCTTAACCTATAAACCCTAAATTATAACCCTAAACCTTAAATTGAAACAACTATCCCTAAATTCTAAACCTTAAATTGAAACAATTATCCCTAAATTCTAAACCTTAAATTGAAACAACTATCCCTAAATTCTAAACCCCTAAACTATATACCCTAAACTAACTCCCTATACCCTAAAGCTAAGGCATTTGTGAAAACTTTCAGTTTCCACCGCCAGTGTATAAGATATTAATCCATAATAAATTAATGAAATCAATTGAATTTGAGGCATGGAAAATGTAGTTTGGGTCATAGACCCCTATCATGGGGGTAAGATAAAAGTTGTTTCCAAAGGAAAACAAGATATAGAAAAGCAATAGAGCACTCATGTTACTTGGTCATTCTTGCACTTAATTGATCATATATTGAAATTAAAACTCACCTCACCATTGATATATGCTACAAGCCTACAACAAAAAGGAAGCTAAAGTAAAACATGTGGAAGACAAATGAACCTACAAAAAAACAACAAATAGAAAATTAATATCCCCCCCCCCCTATTTTCTAGCTTTTTAAATAAAGATAAACAGTCCACACATGAAAAAGAAATCATGCTCAAGCTACTAATCAAATGCAAGCCTTTCAGGCTACTGTATATTGCATCCATACCAATTGATAATCCCTACATATATATGACTGGCTGGTTGGCTGATAACTTAGATCTCTTTTTCCACTTCGATCAGGGCAGCTCAAAGATTTTAGGGGTCGTGTGCAATTTATTAAAATCAGTCTAACATAACTAAAAATCACCTTAAACTAATATTGCTTTTCTGCTTGTGCTTCATCAAAACTATTCTACTTTTCCCTTACAAACATTTAACTTAACTGACCCTCGTTTTCTGAATAAATATGGAATCGTTCCTATTATACATGTCCAGAATCATTCCTACAACAGATGATGAACTAAATTGAACTTATTATACAGACTTGTTTGATTAGCTGAGAAAGTGTGGGAAAATACAAAAATCTCCATTTCCATCAGAAAATGAGGGGATTGATTTGAGTGGTGGATCTACCCATGTGAAATCTGACTGAAACCAAGAAAGGGAAAAACAGAAGAGTACTTTGATTGACCCCAAAGCCTTTTCATCCTTTCTTCAATGGCCATTACTTTTCTTCACATCTCTCCATTAAAGCTTTTGGACTTGTCCTCTATATCCCACCCTTTCATTTGGACCACTCACATTAACTTCTCTCTCTTTCAAGCTCTAAAAAATGATCTTTTCCCCAAACCCTAGCTTGCAGAGATGAAGAGAAAACCCTAAAGCCATCACTCGAACCCTAAAACTGCTGTTTCCCAATCCAATCAGCTCAAAACACAGATCGGGGAAAAAGAAGAAGAAAAACCCTAATTTTTTTAGATCCCATTTCTTGAAAGGTTGGTTTTTGGGTCAAAATTAACCTGAACTATTCTGGGTGTTGTGGAAGTCTGGAAGAGAGAGATCCAAGTTATCAGCAGCAGCAACCCTAGATAGACCCCAAAACCTAGAACCGGAGTCACTTCTACTTTTAATTATACATCACCATTTTCTAACCCTATAAGATCGAATTCACACAAAAAATAATGAAGTGAGTGAACATTCATGACCACTAAATTAGTTAATAAATCTCTAAAACATACTCTATTAATAGTGTATCAAATAATTATTTTAAATCAAATTGATAATATATGAATACTCAATAAAAGAGAGAGATTTTGAAACTCGTTACTCTAAGCACAACCAACTATTTTATTCGTCATATGAATTAGGATAAAGAAACTTGTCGAGTTTAGGATAGTCATTTGACCCAGACTCGAATTCTATAAGATTAAATTTAAAAAAAATAAGTTTGGGTTAAGTTTGAGATTATGGTGAAAAATACCCTACCCGATCTGAAATACTTGTTTAATTATATTCTAAATATTTATATATAATTACTATAATACCTCTCTTTATATATATAGAGTCAGGTTTGATTTTTACTCTAATATTCAGATCGGATGAAACATCATTAAATGTCGGGTTGGGTTCGAATTTGGATGGATGTGTTAAATTTTTAAGTTGGGGTGGATTGACCATAAACTCAATCCAACCCGACCCATGACCATTGATAAGTGCCCAAAAGTCCTAGATTTTGACCCCTTTTCATGGCAATTATCATTCAACCTACACCCATTTGAGCTGCATTATAGCCTTTCATGCATAGACTTCATCGTTTATGCCCTTGAGCTTAGTATTCTTTTCATTATATGAAAAAGGTATTATTTAATGCATGATTGGTATTTTTGCAGGATAACCACTGCTGGAGGATGTCGCCGCAGCACAGAAAGCAGGAGAGAAGATGAGGCAGAAGTACCAGACAAAAGACCTGATCGAACCAAGTCACAAGACAGCTTCTACTGAGGGAAGCTGAGGAAGCCTTGCTGAGCATAACAGACCAGTGCCGAAGCAGCAAAAGCCAAGGTGCGGCAGCGTTTGGCTAGAGAAAAAAATTTAGCAAAGTGGTAACCAACTTGTAGTGCCTTTAACGCTGAATTTTTCTACACACTTTGTGTGGTAGCTGGAGCTTGAGAAGATGAGGAAAACGTGGAAGGAAGTATAAAGGTGGACTCTTGGATAAAAGTGTTTATTGTAATAAATTAAAGAGATTTGCTTCTTTAATAAAGTCTAGTTCAAGACCAACTTAACTTTCTCTCCAAGAAGGATCCGTGTCTACACCTTCCCCTATATAAAGGCATGCCGCCATGGAAAGACGGGGGAAAGGAGAGAAGAGAAGAGATATCGAGCTTAGGATTAGTTTCATTATGTTCTAAATTTTCTTAGGGTTGGGATTAGTTTGTTTAGTAGTTGTGTAAAAACTCTTTGTACTTAGTTTTTGTTCTTAATGCAATAAGAGTTAAGGTTTTCTTATTCTGGCTTTAATTATTTTTGCATTCTACTCGGGAGAGAGTTTGTAAGACCATCCATTTGTTCAATATCGAGAGAGTTGAGCCCACGAAAGGAATAAACACGATTTTCGCCCCACGTAGTGTTAACTAACTCGGCCTAGGGATAGGTTAGAGTTTCAGCGACTAAGAGAAGTGTATGAACAGTTGGTGTGTGCCTTTGGTTCACGTCGGGAGGTATCACCATAGTTGACATCAACTAGTGTTATGTGCTTAGGGATAAGGCGGAACAATCGAAGGATGCTTTGCCAAGCCTTAACTACTTCTGCCCACGAGCAAAGGATTGTCGCGGCAGGGATTCAGCCACTGCGGCCACGGCATGGATTTAGGTCATTGCCACAGCAGTAGTGCGTTGCTGCATTCAAGACAGAAACGAAGTCAAGAGGATTCCACACTACGATACATTCTAATCCGCCCCATCTTCTTATCTTGATCACTCATTTACTTTATTTACTGGATTCTCTTAGTTTAGTTATTATTAAATTATCTCAAATCACCCAATTAATCTGTGTTTTTACTTTCTTTATTTTGTAGTGCAAGGGAGTAGAACCGAAGGTTGAGTACCAATCCCTGTAGAGACCATACTCACATACTTATCTCTATATTACTTGCGTCGTGTATACTTGCACAAATTACGGAGCACTATTTACACGCAACAATCATTCTTATAGTTCATGAGTCCATGAGTCGTCCTTTGCAACAATCATTCTTATCCACCACTGTCCGCCTTTGAGTTCTAATAGTTTAGTACAATTATTTTATCATCTCCAACCATGTGTTTTTTTGGTTTTGTCTTCAAATCACATTTCTAACAAATGCATCCCCACTATCTTTTGCACAAAGGCTTTTCTCTCATCTTATCATGGTTTAGAGATAGATATCCCATGTCTTAATTACTAAATCTTCCCTAGTTGTTCTACACACCCATCATAGCATTTGAATCTTAGCCACAATTATTATTTGTATATGTCGCTTCATGTTGACACAAAACTCTACACCATTTTTGTTCAGTAAAATAATTTTTATTGATAATAATTAAAAGTATGTACCCACGTAAAAATTATTTAAAATCGAAATTATGATGAAGTTATGGGAGAACTTAAACTAGTATGAAATTATAAGGGAGGACAAATTGCTTAGATTTGAAATTAACATGGCTCTAAAAGATAATTATAAAAATAGAGGATTAAAGCTTAATTTCACTAATTTTGAAATTAGCATTTTCTAGAATATAATTAAATCAAAAATTGATAAAATTCAATCAACTTTAGAACTGATAGTCTTAAAAAATAAACCAGGAAATTTTTAGAGGGACCAAAATTTAATTTTAATAGTTTTAAAACTTTTAGAGATTTAAAATACAATTAATCCATAAAAAATAGGGTGAACCATGTCCTCTTAGACCCACCCAATGTTTTACCCATGATAATATTCATGTATTATAATGATTGATCTAATTGTACTTACTCAAATTGTATTAATTATAATCATAAAAACCATATCTTATATGTTTTCCCTGGTTCTAGAAAAGTGTTCGAGCCACCTAAATTAGGCTCCCAACCATGAGAAAAAGAAGAAGCAAATTCATGACATTTCAAGTACAAAAGCCCAATCTACCTTAACTGCTAAATCTTTGTCTGTATTTAGGCCGGCCAAACGGGCCACTTGACAAGTTTTCTTAGTTAACATCTTTATTTGAGTTCTTTAAAATGTTTTAAAAAATTAAATTTACAAAATCCTTCAAGTGGGTAGATCTGGAGTGCTGCATATCTAGGGTGTACTTAAAAGACAGTAAATTTTAAAATTTATCTAAGAATTAAAATATTAGACTTTTTTATAGTATTTTATGTTGAATTTTTCTCATTTTTTTAATAATTTTTTATAAATATCGATACTTAGTTTTTTTAAAATTTTTAGACAAGTTTCGATAATTATAAAGTAAGTTTTGATACTTGTCAAAAAAACACACACAAAAATCAACCTAAAATGTTATCAAAAAATCTAACATTGGACAAATATTGAAATTTGTCAGTTTTTAGTCGCACCCTAAATTTATTATACGTTAGATAGTCCCTTCAAGTGATCTAAGTAAAAAAAAATGCACATATATAAAAAAAGGAAGAGGTTACAGTATAGTTGCTGTTTACTTCATAAGACAAAAACAAAAGGACAAACGAGGAAGGAAGAAATCGCACGAAAAGGCAGAATAAAGGATTGCATTAATTGCTTAGTATTAATATATAAAAAACAATAATTTGTTTCAAAATTATTTTTGAGGTAATATTTTTACTTAGTATATTAAAATTAATAAATTAAAAATTGCTATATTTAACATATTATTATAGATAGAATGATATGAAATGATAAATTATTAATAATAAAAGATGTTTATCACTGGCTAATAACACCGTTAAATTTATTTACTAATTTTTTTACCAAGAAATCTATTTACTAATTAATTCAAGGAAATTAAGTATGAAATGATAATTAATTCTTAATTAATGTAACAACATACATTAATAAATTGATTTTAAAATTAATATAGTCATTATTGTAATATTTTAAAATTAAAGATTATTAATTTGATGAATGAAAAGTATAATAGAATTAAAATTTGAAATAATCTTCTAAAATATTTACTGAGTTATATTCCTAATTAAGTATGAAATAAACCAATATTTAACCTAAAATAAATAAATACAAATGAAGTCTTCCCTCAATGAAAGAATAAAAATTTCTATCACTTTTTTTTTGCCGTTGTTTATCTCTTCACACTAAAAACTTAGTTTTAAAATTTAGGGTTGAGAATTAGTATTATAGTTAATTTAGAAAGTATGGTTTAAAGTTTAAGATTTAAATATTAAAGTTTATAGTTTAATTTTTTAGTGTTGAAGTATGAATAAAGACATTAAAAAGTTCAAAAAAAATTTGTTCGAGTAAAAGTGAGGGGACAGGTATTGAACGGAACACTTATTCCCATGCAACAAGAGCTGAATTGTCGCTCTTTGCCCTCATTTAACACGCTTCATTTTTGTATAACCTACGACTTCATTTAACCCTTGTCTAGAATTTTGGTTACATTTTATCTAAAAGTTCATTTTAAAAATTAAAAATTTAATGAACCGGTTTAAACCGGTGAAAATCAGTTGAATTCAACGTAAAATTTGATTCGATTTTTTAAACCAAAACACTACGTATTATAGTAAAATTCGATTAACATATTTGAATTTTAATTTCGTAGTATGAATATCATATATTTTTTTATTAAAATTACTAGCTCGATTCTTTTAAACACAAAACTTGAAAAGCAAGTTACTTGCTACTAATACTATACGAATGAGTTGGTCGAGTGAAACTAATATTTTAACCTATATAACAATTACTTGTAACAAAGGAGAAATGATTAGTTAGAACTTAGAACCGTAATGACTTCAAACAAGTACAAAAACAGCAGTGATTAATCAGAATGGTTAGAATTTAAAACATTGTGAAAGTGTTAATTACCTTTGACAAAAGCCAGTTCCATGTTTCTTCTTACAGCAACCCAAGCTTGATCATATCATGCAGAAAAGAACGAGGCCAAAACCAGTTAAAAACACACACAAAATTCCAGGCAATAACGTTTGTTAAGGACAATACAATGATTCTCTTACATAAGCAGCGTATGCGTCTGAAAACTGAAAACATCCACCTTAAAGAAAGGACACCCGAGTTCCATATTTATGCTCAGAGTTGCAGCAACTGAAAGAGAGATCGATTTGTATAGACAAGGAAGAAGAAGAAGAAGAAGAAGAAGAGATTTTAAAGGACGGTAGGTGTTGAATTTGAGAACAGACAAGAAAGGGAACAAGAGTTAGTGTTTTGCAGACATAAATATTAGACTATATAGATCTTTACAACTACTACAAGACGATAAGGGAAAGTAATAAAACAGGAAGCTAAGGCTGTAAGGCTGTAAGATTTTTATTACTACTAGCTATCTATGCAATTTAGGTTTCAACTACGAAGCTTTTGCTTGTGGGAGCTGCTGCTGCTCCTTTTTGTTTTTCTCTTCTCAACCACTTTCATCTTTTCATGGCTACCCCTCAATTTTAACACAAACTTTATGAAATTGCTTACCCCTCATAGGACTGGACGTTCGATCGAGTCGAGTCAACAATTTCGAGTTATTCAAGTTTATAAGTTATATTTTACGATTCAAACTTTATTTAAATTTTTTTCAAATCGAGTCGAGTTTTCGAGTTTCTGTACAAATTGAATTGTAATTATTTATAATGTTATAATACATATTGATTCTAATCTAAACGACTTTCTATATCCATATACGATATAATATATCAGGCAAAATTGACAAACTCGACTCGAACTTAAAAATTAATCAACTATTTACTAAAAATTTGAGTTATTCGAATTTTCATTTTATCAACTTATATCTTCGAATATGTACTATAAAACTGATGTAAACATATATAAATATTTGAATAAGAATAAGTTGAACCAACTTGAGGTCATCAAATATTGAGCTTTGGTAAATAAATGTCAACTAAAATACTCTTTGATTGCATCATGTTCCAAAAGTAAAGGCAAATTTTTTAAAGGATAATATAAATGGATGGAAATCGTTTGCCCCTTTATTATGCCTTGTTCTATGTTCTTATTTTAAAATAGTGAGTTTAGAGTTTAGGGTTTAAAGTTAAGGGTTGTGGTTAGGTTTAGAGAATTAGGGGCATAGTGTATTTTTTAGTGCGTAGGGTTTAGGGTTTAAGATGTAGAAATTAGGGTTAGGGTTTAGAATTTAATTTTTAAATGATTTTTAGTGTGGGTCATAGAAGGAGGCTTGATTAGGAGGCAGATGACTTTTACCCGATATAAATAGGTTTCTAAGATCAAATTCGAGATCGATGTAAACCGAAAACTTAATATCAAATCGTTTACGATTTCACTCGTGGTTGAATCGAACTTTACATATATAAAAAGAAAAGTTGAACCTGCTAAAGATCATTAAAATAAAAGAAAATTTTGATGCGCAGCTTTTGCTATATATGGAATATGGTTTTGGTAGTGTTAAGTATTAACACATTACCTTTGTGTGACAAAACATCAGTAGATATATGTAGCCGTGAAACATGATAAGAATGGGGAATGGTACAGGACAGTCCCTCTCTTTTGACCTTTCTGAAACCCTGTAATAATCAGGGGTAAGATCTTTAAGGATCCCCGAGCACAGGGATTGCAAAATCCGAGCAAGAATTCTAGACCCCAAAAGTGATGTTTTTGGTGAACAATTTGGTACACCCTACTCTAGCAGCAGCAGCTGGTTTGAGACCAAACTACGACCAACTGTTCATGTTATAAATCTGAGAGCAACTTTCCCATTTCTCTATAAACAATATTAAGATAGCACCCCGGCATTAGCTTAACAAGGTTATGAAACTCTAATGTGATTAAGTTTCAAAGAAATCTATATCGGGCGGAGACAGAGTCAGGATTTAAAGTTGGGGGCAAAACATAAATTTTGAAAGGTGGGGGGCAAATTTATAATTATCTCAATTTTTTTCAGAAAAAATATAATTAAGGAATGAAAGGGTAAAAAAATAAATTTCCCCCTACCGGGGGAGCCACAGCCCCTCCCATTCAACATGTAGCACCGTCCCTGTGTCTGAGGATCTTTTCTAGGTTTGATAAAAGCTTTCAAATTCATTAAGTTTGTCCGCCTGCGGTTCATTTCTTTCAAGAATCAATAAATTTACGGCCGTGTTTTTTTAATAGTCTTAAGGTGATTACCATGTAGTATATGTTGATATTTTTCTTAACTCTTTGATAACGTGCGTACAATTTGTGGACAAAGTCATTTTTTTACGGGGACCACTCGTTGGGTTTTTACAATCGTGTTCTTTTTAATTATAATTATTATATGTTCGTATTCATTCGTTTAAATTAAATAAACTTATTTCCGAACATTAAATAAACATGTTCGCAAAGACCTTTTGAGTGATTTTTGTATAAAAGATATGTTGTTATTCTTAAGAGACGTGGGCTCAAACAATTTGTGTACAACATGTGTACGCTTTATTGGTACTATCGGGTCAACGAGTCTATTGATTGTATTTTATTTATCCCGCCACACTTGTAATGTTTCGTAATTCAATTTAACGGAACTCTTTTGATGTATTATCAATTAAACTTCAATACTAAATGAAAAGAGTATACAAACTAAAATCGTGAGATTAAGAGTAAATGGGACTAATTTTTAAACATGCAAAAGGTTAGGAGACCAAAAACACAAATAGACCATCTTTAAAACAACTCTAGCTTATACTTATCAGTTATCTATGAGTTGGGTGACATGCTGGCTTGTCATTATTATATAAAAAATGTATAAATAATTGTTTACGTCCTCGTAAGGCGAACTCGCGTTTTACAAAAAGCGAGTTTCATATTAAAAAATGCTTGAAATTATTTTTTTTCTTTTTTTATCAACTTACTCACTCGCTTTGAGAGTCAATTTTTTAAATAACATTTGGCCGGGAATTATTTACGTAAATAACTATTCAAAAAGAGTTTTTTATATAATAATGTCGCCTGTCTTGGGACATCAAAATATAATTTAATAATTATTTATTTAAAATTTACTACATAAAATAATCTCTTAGAACAAGTGGTTAAAAATTTTAATTAACACATTCTTCTTTTTCTAAAATTGTAGGTTCAAAACTCATCAAGAGTAAATTCTCTTTTCCCTCTCCTATGTAAAAGTTGTTCAGGAAAATTATATAAAACATATTTTTTATACTTTACTATTTTAAACAAAAATGAATAATTTTGATAAAAATAAATTGAACCGGTTTTTTTTTGACAAATAAATAAATTGAACCGAACTGAGTTAAAAAAATGGGTCTGATTGATCACGGTCTACTCTAGTGTGGCCTAGACGGTATTGTTTTTCTTTTTCTTTTTTTAAAAATAAAACCACTAATTTTATTAAACGAGAAAAAAACGAAAATACAATGAAAGTTTATTCTTGAGTAAACAAATACCTAAATTCGGATACAACCCTAGAAAATTAAAATAGCGGCTCTAGATCATAAAATGACCAAACAAGGAGCAGGAAAGAACCTACTCTAAAGACTCGAAACAAAAGGCGGATACAAACATCCCCAAATCAACGATGATGGTAAAACCATCAACAAGCAACATTGACAAATGCATATTATAGTGATCGAACGTTAACAATAAGGTCATTACCACAACTCAATCGCTAATAAACGGTAGATGTAATCACGTATCTAAACCCGCTTCAAGGGTCCAAGACAGGGAGATCAGCAACATAATGAAAGGAGCACCATCTTGATCAGTCGTGGTGACGTCAGATCCAACCCTGAAGATGACAAATAAACAAAAATATGAGAGTTTAGAGAAAAGATTTTAGATTGTGTAATTTATTAGAGAAAAAAGTAAGGTTTTTTTGGTGTATGGTAACTAAGCATTAAGCAACATGGCCCAGTGGCTCATCACCATGGAATGTAAATATCTGCATTTAAAATTAAACAACGGCAAAATAATTTCACACACACAACCATAATCATCAAATGTGTGGGTCGATTAATTAGTTGATAGTGACTGAATTGATGTTGATATATTATAGTTAAATGAGAGAAATTAAAAGCAAATTTGACTTAAAATCATAAACTTGGTTAACCCTTCTAATTACATAAAACTAGATTGAAATGGAAGGTAACCTACCATACACAACTTCCCTCAAATTAAAAAAAAACATTTCAATCCTTCAATCAGATGATTGTATCTTAATTCGATTTTAAATTTAAATAAATTCTCGTATATCTATGAATTGTGTTGCTCAAATTCGAGTCACCTAGGAGGAACAACATCATCATTCACTACTGAGACCACTTCAATGGGTACATGTATAAATTATACTTTAATACACAATATGTGTAAAATAAATTACACAATCTAAAATCTATGTTCGTAATCCTAAAACCCTAAACTCTAAACACAAAACCTAAAATTTAAACCCCGTGACATAAACCTATAGATCTTAAACCCTAAACTAAATTCACAAACTCTAAAATTAACAAGTTTGTGCATCAAATTGGTTCCCGTAATGATTTGAACCTTGAATTTTTGTTTTTTTTTGCTCGACAAGTTAATTTTATTAAAAATAATAATTTTAGACTGTATATATGTCTCTTTAAAACCCTCTCTAATCCTAAATAGATAAAAATAATACATACAACCAGGGGCAAATAATACAACACACCACATCACAACACTTAAATTATAATGTTGTATTTTTGTTATGTCAACGTATATAAATTTTGTCACTTAAACTATAATTACGTTCGCTAATAATAATAATACATGATAGCTCAATAATATTTTTGCAAGAATAAATTAAGTTTTGGAATAAGTCTAAAGCTTTTTTTTTTAAATAAAACAAGATAATAGAATAGTAAGTAATTAATTTGAAATGAATACCATCAAAAATAATAATTTGAAATTAATAATGAACTCAAACGGTTTGATTCATCTAATAACATAAATTTATTTAAAAAAATATGCATATATACATGGTAAATTTCCAACAAACATTCTATTACAAAACGATATTCTTTAATGATCACGAATTATTTGTTATTACAATTCCCGACAAGCACAAGCATTGTTTTTTATTGATTAAGGGAATACAGTTTCCAACAAAGAGAATCCGGGGATTCCGAAGTTTTTATTAGTAAATAAATTTTGAATATATAGTTGTTAATATTTTGAATTAGACTTGAGGTTTTATTAATATATTACTTATGAGATTGTTTTAATTACCGTAAGTCAATTAGATGATCACACGTTATTAATAACAAATTTAATTTTGAATCCGGAGATTCTAATTTTTGTATGTCTAATTTGAATTGGGTGTTACAAAGACATACTACGTTAGCGATTCTCTCAACTCAATTCTCTCGATTCACAACGTCGTGATTTGAATCACGATCTTACTTAAAAGGTCTAATATAGCATCCAACTAGATCAACTGATTGTTGATATTAAGTGTTGTTAAATTGATTTTGAAGAAGTATGTATTCGGAAGTGATTGGGTGACTAATATTTATTTTACTTTAAGATTTTCTTGGTATTTGTTAGATGGAAGGTTTAAAGTTCTTAAAGATTCATTTCATTGAAGCAACATTTTTGTCATATATAAGGAGCTATATAAAAATAAATCTTAAATAATATATTTAATTTATACAATTAATTAAAATTAAAATTTCTTTTAAAATTTCGTTAATCGTAACTTAATCATTGAATCAAGTCCTCGTTCACTCCTATCAAAATGTTATTATTATTACTATTATTATTATTAAATGATGAGACCAAGTCCAATTGACAAAAGATTGTGGTGGGTCCAAATGAAGGGAGAAACACACAATTTGTATTCGAAGGCCGAGTCCAAGTGGGACACATTCCCATAAGTCCACTTCAATAAAATAATAATAATAATAATAATAATAATAATAATAATAATAATAAATTGAAAAAGGTAGCGAAGACCGCTGAATTGCCACATGAGTTGACCTACCCACTTGCTTTTCTTTACTTCAGCTGAGTGCACGACACGTGGAAAATCCCATCATCTGGTGCTTCGCTGCACTCGATTCCTAAAACTGCAATCGCCAATCACCTCCTTACATGTGGATTTAATATTTGTAATTTTTTCTCTCGAAATTGTAAAAAAATCAAGCTTTTCGAACATTTTGCAGTCATTTTGTTCTCAGTGCATATATAACGGCACTCAATGCTAATGATAATTTATTAAAAAAACTACAATGTATTTGTTCAAAAAAAATCACAATTTATTTTTTTTGATTAATACACAATTTATTTTTTAATATTTAATTCGAATTATTAATCACAATTAATTATTCTAAAAATATGTTACTATTTGTTTTTTTTTCAATAATAACAACTGAATTGAATTTTCATTAATCAAATCAAATTAAATTATTTGAATATTAGTTAATTAACGGAATCAAAGTTTATTATGAATAAATTAATCGAATCAAAGTTAATTTAGTTGATTTCCCTTTAATCGAGCAAAGTTGTCCCTTTAAATATTTTTATAGATATTTTTTTTATAAAATGGGTTAATGTATTTTTTCCCTATGACTTTTACTATTCGTTTTCAGCATGTTCTACGATCCGGTAATATGATGGTAGATACCCTTGTCAAGATGCATGATTCCACCCCACTCTCAGTATGACCTTTTCATTCAGCTCCTCCTTGCGTTGATGAGATGTTACAAGCGGGCTCGATCGATGTTCTTGACTTACCTAGAGATTAGTTGGTCACCATAGCACATGAAGGTCGTCTAATTGTGTCCTTAGTTTTGTTTTTAATTCCTTGTGGCTTTAGTTATCTTAGTATTTCTCTTAAGTTTTTAATTTTTTAACCTCCATCTTGTAATACAATTATGGGTACTCTTTTTTCGACTTAAGTTTAGGGAGGTTTTAACGAGGCCCATGTGCGTATCTTTATTTTTACCAAAAATTATTTAATTAAGTATAAATTCATAAAAAAATAGGGCTCAAAGTCACATATTAAAATCAAAGCCAGAGTTGATAACTTGATATTAGGTCTTAGATTCAATCTCGAACAATCTATTTTTCGTTATATATAAAAAATAACTAATAATAACTCATAAAACATTCAAAATTTCAAATTTGATCAATCTAATTAAATGAATTAATATCATATAATCGATAATTAAACTTCTCTTGAAATCACTTTCGTTTAGCGAACATTTTATGTTTAATCAATCCATCGAACCAAATTAAATTCTAATAAATTAAAATTAAAATAATATTATAAATAATAAACAGGGTCTAAAAGGCAATCTTAATAGAAATACAGAGATCATTTTCAATGTCAACTCGATTAGGATAAAGCTCAATAAAAAATTAAATACAAATTTTTAAGCTAATTAAATACAAAATTGTATGGAGGAAAAAACAAAGCAATTGTACAAGGAAATGAAGCACCAAATTATTTCGCCAACGAAATTTCCACGGGCTATAACCGGTCACCCGGTCCACACCTCTGTCTCTCTATATATACCAGCAAGCCTCTAAAACCGCCAAAACTTTCATTCTTCAAAAGAAAAGAAAAGACAAAGAGCTGAGAATGGATTCATCGGCACGCGGCTCTGCTTCACACAAACAGCGGCTAACTCTCGGCCTCCTTATTTCATTCATGGCTATATGCGCCAAGCGCGCCACCCGACTTTCCAAGAAGCTAAAACTAAAGCCTAAAGAAAACGGCTTAGTTTCCGGCACTCCGAGACGACACGTGCCGAAATCGCCGGGGGCGAAGCAGCTCCTGACGACGATAAGCAACAAGGCGATCATGCTGGTGCAGCGGAAAAAGCACGGCGGCGGATACAGGAAAGACGAGGAGGACGAATACGGGGACGGCGGGGTATGGCAGAGGTCGATCCTGATGGGGGATAAGTGTCAGCCGTTGGATTTTTCCGGCGTGATTTACTACGATAGCAGAGGGAATCAGCTCGACGAGTTGCCTGTGCGCTCGCCACGTGCCAGTCCCTTGCCCGGTTACCTCGCCCAAAGAGGGCTTTGATTAGGTCACTGACCGAGGTTGTTTTAAGGACGGTTTTTGTTTACTTGTGTGTTCGTTCGTTCGTGGTGTAGACTACGTGTTGCGTTTCTATTGGTGGTTATGGATTGAGATCGAAGGTCTCGGGTGATCAACTCTTCTCTGTCTAGACCCTTTAAAACAAATTAATCTGCCCTATAAATTAGTGAGTTAATTCTGCATCTTAGATTTTATTTTTATTTTTGTAAACGTATATGTACAAATATATAGGAAAATAAAATTGCCTTGCAGAACTTCTAATAAATGCAATATTTTCTTGTGTTTGGTGGTACAGTCGGATTTATTTTTATTTTTCTGTTTTTATTATGAAAATAGTACTTTGTTCTATACAATAAAAATTACTTAAATCTGACTAATCTTATATTTGAAGTTATTTCACCCTTATGTATATTTAAACTCACAACATCTTAAATAATATGTAATGGTAAAATTGAATTTTATGAAATTAAGCCACTCAACAATTTCAAAATTAATTTTTTAAACTAAATACATATTTTAAAGTTCTATTATAAAATAAGCGTCTAAATCATACTTTTTTTTACTTAAAAATGTGCAACAAATGATATTTTGTCATCTTATTTCTTACCTCTTAAATTTTATTCTAGAGAAACGTACAAAAAACCAACAGAAAAAATTCATAAATGATTCGTTTTTTAATATATGAGTTTTCATTATCTTTTTCACATAAAAATCTCCTGCTCCCTAACCATGCCTCATTCTATGTCCCCTGCCTAAAAATACTTAAAAACTAAATCTTACCCCATAACCCTAATTTTTATATCATAAACCCTAAACTCTAAACCCTAAAAAATACACCATATTCCTAATTCCCTACACCTTAACCTTAAACTCCAACCCCGCTATTTTAAAGTGGAGGCACAAATGGGGGCATACTTAAGGGGCAAATGATTTCCATCCTAAAAAAATATGTCCAAAAATATCTCAAAAAGGCTTCAATTGCGAAAATTCATCTATGCGAAAAGTGAAATTAATACCTCAAAATAAAAACAATCCTCAAACATTTCAATTTTACTTGTAATGACGAATTGGGTAAAAAAACCAGAACTTGAAGAACTCATCAATGGCTGATAACAATTTTTTAATAGGCGACCTAGAAATAGTTTCGAAATAAAATATTAAACACATGCATTGACAACAAAAATATGAACACCTGAAATTAAAAAAAAAAGTTTGAATAGATATTTTATAATAAAACTCTATTATTAATCCTCATTAAATAAAATACCTTATAGTTGAACAAAATATAAGGAACAAGATTTGAGGTGTTTGTAGGAGTAGGGTTAGAGGGATGGAATTTCAAACCCTCAATATAAAATGGGATAGGTCAAGCAATTACATTTTTGTTTACTTAGGTAGGAGCTTGGAATAATTTATTGGTCCTTCAGTTTTAGCCTACCAACTGTTTGTGTTTTTTACTTATTTGTTCAATTCTAAGTTGTTCAAACTATTTAATTGTTGAAATTTTCAATCTGAAAAAACCTTCAAAACTTTCAAAATCAACACTTTTTAGAGCTTTCTTAACAATCTTCAACACATAAAGGACTTATTTATCAAAAGTTGGAATTTGAAGAGGTCCTACAAAAGAAGTTTCAAATCAACTTTAAGTCTTTTCAAAGACGGCACACAACATTCATTACTGGTGTTCGAACTCAGATTCTAAAAGTTGATGAACATCTACCTTTACTATCGGGACACAAAGGGATAAGCATGTATAGTGTAAAATTTAATTCAGGTATCACTTTTTTTTAAAAAAATAATTAAACACATGGTGATCCGTTCATCTAAGTAATTAAAATATAGCATCCCATTTTGTGCTTTATATAAAATATTGTATCTAGAATTGTAGACCCTATGTATTCTAGTCTACCATATGCAATGCTAATAGTTAAGGTCCAATCCAATTACAGTTTGGTCAATTTCCTACAAAGTTAATTATATAGGCATACATATCAAATAAATAATTGGTCCAGTGAGATGAGACACAAATTTTTTAAGTAAGATTAAATATTTAAATTTTTGACGTTTTAAATAAAATAAATTAGGTCCATAATCAGTCTTTGTAATATCCGATCTATATTAATCAATAAATAAATTAGATATTAATGATCATGAAAACATTAAATATGCATATATTATTAGTATTAATTTGAGTGGCTTGGTAATGACATGCCCTACGGGGGAAGAATTAGAAATTTATCAAGGGGACCATAATGAGATGTAAAATTTTAAGGGGTTCTTAATAAAATTTTAAAAAATTGAGACATTATAGAACTAATTATATATATATAGAAAATTATTAGCATTGGAAATAAAGGTGGGCAGGGTAATGACACACCAATTTTAGTTTAATATTCAAATTTAAATTATATAATAATTTGAACACATATATTTAAATTTAATATACAATTATTTATATATCGGACTTAAATTTAATATACAATAACTGTATATATGTTAAGAATAAATTATTTAATCATCTATTTTACTAAATATTAATTACTCTTAACCTATTTAATAATATAAAATTATTAAAATATATCAAATTTAATTATTAAAATTCATATAAAAATATGTGAATTTCCTAAAATAAATTGACATTTTAATTATATATTTAATCTTTTTCGAAGAATAAATTTTAAAAATTCAATTGAAGTGTCAATTGTCAAAATTTTGAAAATTCTTGTTCGAATATATTAATCATTTTATATATGTGATATATGATTTGTTTGAGAAGATAAATAATTAAATATTGAAGGATATATTCTTCCAATCTCAGTGCACGTTCAAACATTTGAATAAGAATAAAATATATGGCCAAATAAAAAACAATATATAAAATAAACAATAATTTTATAGTCTGCCATAACAAAGTAATGTATATCCAACAGGAGAAAACGTCACCGTACAAAGGTTCATATCGCTTTCTCAACCAAAAAGGAGATATATTTTTCAAAGGTGCTTGCAAATTAAAAATAAATATTAGCACAATGATGTGTTAAGATAACCCTTCTCTTTTTTAATATGTATAATTAAATAAATAAAACTTTAAAAGAAATTAATATTTACACTGATTCAGAGGGAGCGGTCCGATCACGATGTTAGAACTTATAACACATACATGTTCTATTGCATCTTTAATGAGGCATATGATAATAATTTTTTTCACCAAAATAAATTATATGATTCAGAATCTAATGAGTGGCTCCAGTGGAAAAGAGGATGATGTTCATTTTAGGAGACTCGAATTGGAGCACTTGTGTGTGCGTTATCAAAGGATTAAGAAAAAAATATGAACATCTGCTATCATATAATCACACTAGTATATTTAAAAAATTATATGATTCATTTGCATATAATGAATGGATAATTTTTTGATACACTGGCTGTGGAAACTAAAACAAACGCTTTAGTTTTACGGTTTAGAGACTTAGTTTAAGGTGTAGGATTTAGGTTTAGTAGTTCAAAATTTAGGGAGTGTGAATAGAATCTAATGTTTAGGTTTATAGGTAAAAATCTAAATCTTCAACATATTACCCTAAAATCTAAACCTTAAATCGTAACTCTAGCCCTAAATTCTAAGCGTTTATGTCTAAACTCTTAAATTATACACCCTAAACTAAGTCCATAAACTTTAAAAATAAGGCGCTTGTGAAAACTAAAAATTTTCACCGCTAGTATATTAGATATAAATCAGTAATGAATTAATTTAAGGATTATTATCTTATACAGTGGCGGTGAAAACTAAAAGTTTTTACAAGCGCCTTAATTTTAGGGTTTATGGGCTTAGATTAGAGTTTAGGTGTAGGGATTTAAAATTTAGGAATAATGGTTAGAATTTAGGGTTTAGGGTTATAATATAGGATTTTGAGGTTAGAATTTAGTTTTTAGGGTAATATGATATGGATTTAGGTTTTAATCTAAAACCCTAAATTATAAACCTAAACAGTAAATTTCAACCACTATCCCTAAATTCAAAACTCATACACCTAAACCACTAAACTATACACTCTAAACCCTAAAATTAATACGCTTATAGAAATTTTTAGTTTCCACCGCCAGTGTATCAAATAATTACCCTGTAACTTAAATATACTTGTTGGTGAAATTTCATCCTACTCCATCCTTGATCATTACTACTAATTTAAATGAACATTAATTCAAAGGCGGCGCTAATTTAATGTGTGGATATTAGTTTAAGGATAGGAGATGTGTCTAGAAAATTAATTAGAGTGCAGGGTCTATTGGTGTGAAGAGGAGACAAATTGAGGGTTTTTAGTTGACTTCCTTAACGTCGCCGTCATATTTGATACGTCATTATTCCATTCTCAGCTTGGACCTTATCACTTTCTTAGTTTTTTTTAGGATCGAGTTGGATCAGATATTTTAGTCTACTCACATTTGATCTAAAAATTTAAAGTTTTCACCTAAATTCAACTCAATGTTTGATGGTGTTTATTTGATTTGAATTTGATTCGAAAAATTTGGCTCTAACTTTAACCTCGATTCGACACAAATAACTTTTTTCTCATTTTCATTCGGCAAAATACAATGGTAATTGAAAAATGGGTAAACAACAACGAAGGTCACTTAATTAGGGTAAGGTTACATTTGGGTCACCCAATTATTAAAGTTACACTTAAGTCACTCAATTATGGGTGAGGTTACGTTTGGGTCACCCAATTATAAAAGATTACATTTAGATCACTCATTTATAGGTAAAGTTACATTTGGATCAACCTTCATATTTAAAAAAGTATATCAATTTAGTTATTTTTTCTTCCAAGTCACTTTTATACCCTCGTTAACACTAGAATACTTCATTTGAAATCATTAATTAATCTAATACACAAATTAATATATATATATATATATGAAGGATGACCCAAATGTAACCTTATCCACAAATTGAGTGACCCAAGTGTATCTTTTAATAATTGGGTGACCCAAACGTAACTTTACCCATAATTGAGTGATCCAAATATACTTTTAATAATTGAGTGACTCAAATATAATCTTACTCATAATTAAGTAACCTCCGTAGTAATTTACCCTTGAAAAATATATACAAAGGGGACATTATAATAATTATTCTAACTTTATTCGACAAAATATGAAATAATTGGAAAAATACAGAGATAGGAACATCATAGCAATTGTACCTAAACATTTAGAATATAATTATATTATTATATCAGATCAGAACAGATATTTTCATCCTAAACCTAAACTTGATCCAACTAAAAACCATTTTTTCAAATCGATATTACAAGAGTCTGATTAGAATCTAATTCCTTAATATTTTTAAATGTTCAAATTCAGTTAATCACAATAATTTCACCATCATACAGACAACACACAGAGAAACAAATAATGAAAATTCAGTTAATCACAATAATTTCACCACTTTCAGATTTCACCTTCTGTTTCACTTTTGCCTTTTAGCAGTAGCAGTTGAGCTATTAGCTGTAGTTGCAGCAGCTGCCAATTCCATCAATCTCTCGTAGTCGATTTCGGTCGATTTATACTTTAACTTGAGACCTCCCTCCGTCCATGACTTAATACAGAGGATAGCTTGTGTGCTATCGTGCGGCATACAATATCGCTGCTTATCGATCTCGTCGCCTTTGCTGCAAAATAGTTCCTCGGGTTTCACTGAAGTTGCTTGGACAGCAAGAAAATCTCTAGCCATGGTGGAGAGCCGAGGATAGCGCGTACTGTTGACCTTCCACCACTCCAAAACGTCTGTCTTTGTAGGAGCTGGAGACTCGGAGAGGTACTGAGTGAGCTCGTCGGTGGCATTGCTCATGCTCGCTCTTCGCTTCTTTCGAGCGATTTCCTCGGCGAAAGAAACACTTCCTGTTTCATCAATATCTTGGGCGGAGTATCCACTTGTCATGGATGAAAAATGGTTGCTACAATAATTTTTAACGAAATGGGCTCTTGCTTCTTCCAGATAGTTTTCCGAGTTGAGACTCTCGGGTATGAGTTCACATTTAACTCGGGGATCAAGAATGGCTGTCATGTAGATGAACGTATTGCAAACCTGATTGTTGTAACTTCTGAGCTTTTTGAACATTTCTTCAGCAGCGTTCTTTAGCCAATCCGGTGGTTGTCGAGTTGCAATCGTATCTGAAATGTGATCCATGTAGACGATAACCATCCCGATAGTAGGAGGGTACTTGTTTACACATATCTCGTTGATGACTTTGTAGAAGGGCTCCAAGTAATTGTGAACGATATTGACGGCGTTCTTCTCCACAGCATTCAACAACATCCCACTTCCCAGCATATCCTCATTCTTTCTGACAACAGCATCCATCGACTTCCCGGCCTGTTCCGATATTAGAAAAAATTCAAATCGAATTCTATCATAGCCGCACCTAGTAACGAGTGTTCTTACGTTAAAGAAACAAGTACCTTGTGAACAAGATCAAGCATTTGGTAATTGCCACTCCACCTTGCTGAAGCATCAAGAGGAAATTGCCAATTGCCTTCTTGGTAAGCTGTTGCTAATTGAACGAACTCCTCCGAGATATCCACCGATGCATTCAACTCTTGCACAAACTCCCTCATCTTCGAAATAACGGGTTTCACCGTTCCTAATGCATCGTCTATGATCGAACTCAATGTACATGAAGCGCAAGGGATATAACAGAACGGCCCCATTTTCTGACCATCGAAGTTCTCCTTTAAAGTATGGCAAGCACGGATTGCGTTCGGACTGTTATCGTGTGTGCCGGAGAGAACTTTATTCTCTATATTGTACATCCTAAGAACCTTTACCAGGGAGTTATATATTTCAGAACCTGTACAAGGATAAGGTACCTGACATATATCAAGAAGCACCTTTTGGGAGGACCAGTTCTCGTCAATCCAATGACACACGACGCTCATATAAAAGATCTGTTCGTAGGAAGTCCAGAAATCGAGAGTGACCGAGACCTTGGACGAAACCTGTTCCAATGATACCCTCACATCTTCTCTCATGCTCCTGAAAACTTCACGGAATACTGCTTTGTACTTCTCACCCGACCACAGTTGTATCGATGGATTCAAGAATTTAAAGGAATTAGCTAACCACTTTTCCTCTAAGGTCGAAGGAGGAAGAGTAGCTAAAACGAGCCATTTAATAAGCAACCAGTTCAGATGATCATAATCAACCTGAGGTGCTCCTCCTTGTGGTTGAGATTTCTTGATCACGGTGGCGACGGGCAGCGGTGCCGAACTAGCAACGTTCTCCCCAATCTTATCATATCCGGGATGCCGATTACTAAGGTGTCTTCCTAAATTGCCTACCAAAACAAGGGGGGTCACATAATATAATGAGTGATGATATTACCATACCCATAGCCACAAGTCCACATGACTTACCTGTTGCAGTTGCAATCGAATAGCTCTGCCCGCAAAACTTGCACCTTCGAGTTTTCCCATCGGGAGCTGTCTCGAAATACTTGAGGTAAACCGATGTCATTGTCTTCTTCCTCGGTTTAGCTGTGGAGGCAACATTTCCCTTTTCCGAAGAATCGAGTTCGATATCTATTGGATCAATATTAGAAATCAGTGCCAGATCCATCATAGTTCTGGGTTGCATATCTGCTATAGAAGAAACAATTAATAATTATATACAATCAATTACAGGTGATATAAATCTGCACATTCTGAGTTAAGTACATAACCAAAAACATAATCTTATCCTATATTCCATTAACAAATTTGATCACTTTTAAGTAGGCCTGTAAACGAACCGAACGAACACGAACGAGAGTGTATTCATGTTCGTTCATTTAATTTTAACCGAACAAATGAACGAATACGAACATAAACGAACACAAAATTTCTTGTTCATGTTCGTTCATTAAGGAATGTAGCTTGTTCGTGTTCGTTCATGTTCGTTTAAATGATAAACGAACACGAATGAACATAAACGAACATATATAATGTGTTAAATATTTAATATTTTAGGTTAGTTCAATTAATTCAGTTAATTAACCGATTTTAAACCAAATTAATCGATAATTGAAATTTGAAAAAACTCTTAATCATTAACCAGAAAATGAACATAAACGAACAGATTATCGAACGTTCACGAACATAAATGAATGGACAATTACTTTGTTCGTGTCCGTTCATTTAATTAAACGAACAAAAAATCTTGTTCATATTTGTTCGTTTAATACATAAACGAATTTTCCGTCGAACGGGTAACACACAGTTCCCTGAATGTTCGGTTCATTTACAGCCCTACTTTTAAGCAATATATAACAAGCTAAACATATATAGGGGTAAGAAAATACCTTTGTATGTCTTGAAGGCATTGTTCATACTCCAATCCATTTTTGTTTCCACTTTTCCTGCAAAAATAAAATGGAATTCCAGACAAATTGAGCAACAAAAACAGCTAACCAAGAAAGCTTGAATTCTAAATAAATCAAAAATTACCCCGTGAGTCAAAGACAGAGTTGACAGCAGAAGAAGCTCTGATTCATTGAAATCCAAACTAATTGATTAAAACCCAGAAAACCAAAGAAAAAAAAGGTTCAGAAAAACACGGATTAATGAATTCTGAGTTGTGTTCTTTCACTAAGTTCTAAGCTTTGAACATGCAGAAATCGGAGGTGAAAGAAGTAAAAGAAAAAAAGGAGCGAAGAAATGGAGGGAAAGGGAAAGTGATCGGCGTAGATCTAAGCTGGGATCTAAACTAAGCCGATGAAACCGAAGGAAAGTATACAAGAACAAACAAACTCAAATCAGCTTTTACTTTACTGAGCCGCGGAGCGAGTTGAGTTTGCCGACACGGACACCTAACTTTTTTATATTGTTTTTGTTTTGGCTCGGCTGGTGAGCTATGAAGGCAAACGGACTCGAGCGAGTGGCTCTACACAGCACGGGTTACAGTCTCGGACTCGAGTGCTGAAAGGCCGAGCCAGCTTTTGTTTCTTTTTCTTAATTAAATAATTTTGTTTTTAAATATTAAAAATGGGGGGTGGCTGGGCCGGCTCAATCAAGGCTAGGAACAGTTACTAAAGGCTGATGGTTCGATTTGCTGAGCCCACTGAGCTAAAGGAAGGTCGCGAGCCGAGGCTCAAATCAAACGTTCAAATTTAAAAATGGGCTTAAATATGAAATAAGTGCCTAAAGTATCTATTTTTTTTCATTTAGGTGCATAAATTATTTTTTAGATAAAAAAAGTACTTAGAATTTTTATTTTTATCAAAATAGGTGCCTAATTTAAAAGAAAAAAAATTAACATCCAATCATTAATTGACACATGGTAAAAATACAAATTCACAAAAGAGCTAAGCGTCTATTTGGACAAAAATTAAAACTTTAGTCACTTATGTTATCCAAAAAATTCTTTAAATTTTACATGTTTTTTGGACCGTTGGATGAGTGAGACGAATGGATGAGTTAACCGTAAATATGTGAAGATTATCACTTGAAAAAAAAGTAAGGAGTTAATCTGGGCCATCCATACTCCCCATCTAACGATCTAGAAAACGTGTAAAACTCGTTAAAACCGACTCCGATTAACGACCTTTTTTTCTTTTTATCTTTCATAGATGCAAATTAGATCCTATGTGATCAAAAAGAGTAAAGGAGAAACGGCGCAGCGATCAGATGTCGTTTAGGGGTTCAATTGCACAATTTAAGCTTTTAGGGACCAAAACGTAATTTTCAGAAATTACAGGGATCTTTCTAATTTTTAAAGTTTACGATATGCAATTAATCATATTTCATGTTTCTTTGCAAAATTTCATCTCAAAAGGATTTTCCAAACTCATTCAATTGCATACACAATATTCATGGACTAAAATGTAACATTTCAAACTTGTAAAGGCTCCATTTAACTAAATTAACGGTCATGTATCGATACCCTGCCCCATATATATATATATATATATGATGTTAATTTGAAGAAGATATTCCGGATTTGAATTCCTTCATATTAGTTTTCATTTGTATTTGTTTTAGTTTAAGTTTTGATACGTGTGAGATTTATTAAAATTATAATATAATAAATAATAAATATATTTTATGATCAATTGGCTTTTTAGTGAGAGCTTCCGTAACAAGAGAAATCGTCACTACTATAAAAGGGGATACTTTGAAATCCTTGACTAAAAAAAAAGCATTTAGTTTTATTTTGAAAACATAATTGTTGTTATAAATATATATTGAAACATTTAATAATTAATTGGGTTATTCTATTACGTGAAAACTGAGAACATGAACTGCTTCTTCTTCTTCTTTTTTGGAATAGAACATGAACTGCTTTTTAAACATATGTATAAATATGTTCATCAAATATTTAATTCTTTTGTTGTTGTTTAGGACCACGGAATTAATGTAATAATTGTTGGACATAAAACAATGATAATAACATAATTACTCTTTCACTTATCAAAGTAGACAAAACAAATGTTGTATGAAGTCAATCTCCACTGTTCATTTCCTTTTTCTCTTGTTGCTGTGGTGTATTGTAAGATAAACCCAAACTGTAGTGAAAAATTGCTCACAAACTATGTGCATTTTAGATACAATAATAATAATAATAATCTAAATTTGAAAAATCAACCTCCATTTGAACAGCTCCTTTTCTTCCTCGACCTCCAAATAATTGCAGAAGGGCTTGGACATATCCGGTATGGGATTTTTGGTGTAGGAATATCACCTACTCTGCAATGAACGAGGTGTCACGGGTCAGACAATCACTAGTATTTACATATCACCGGACTGTTAGCTAGACTCGACTCGAACCCTAGTGTTTGTCGAGTTGATAACGAGTCTCTCGAGTAGGGGTGATAATTAGCCTGACCGACTCGCGAGTTACTTGGGCTCGGCTCGGTCAAAGCTCGGTCAAAGCTCAACTCGAGTGAGCTTGATTCAGGCTCGGGCACGGTTCGAAACCTTAACAAGCCGAGCCGAGCTTACCCAGGCTCGGCTCGAAAAGCTCGTGAACAGGAAAAAATTTCATTTCGAGCCGAGCTAAGCCTGACAGCCTGAACCGAACCTGACGAGCTTCGAGCCCGAGCCGAATCCAATAGTATTATTTTCGAGCCGAGCTCGAGCCTAAAATTCGACAAACACTAGTATTATTTTGGAGCCGAGCTAAGCCTGACAGCCTGACGAGCTTCGCGCCTGAGCCGAGCCGAATAGTATTATTTTCGAGCCGAGCCGAGCTCGAGCATAAAATTCCGAACTCAGCGATCCTCGAGCCCGAGCCGAGCCTAGTCAGGCTCGGGCTCAGCTCGTTATCACCCCTACTCTCGAGATCGTTTCATAAATCATAACCCCAGAGAAAGAGTGCAAGTAAAATGAGGAACTATGAAAAGAAAAGAGGGAAAATGGTGGGTTTTAAATCTTACTGCAACCCGGAGATTTCAATCTGGGAAAAGTCCAAGGTAGTTGAACCGTGAAGTGGGGGTAACATTTCTTTGGTCTTGCCCCTCAGTGCTGGCAATTCTGCCTGCTTGATGGCAAGAACTCTGCAGCTCAAGCTGTTTGCTATGTTGTCGTGGGCCAATGCCAACCTATTTCCAATGGAAACACTTATTTCAAGTCAAGTCTTTCATTTCATGAAATCCAGAAGCTGTTTCTTAACGATCGATCCAAAAAATATATAAAACTTTAGAGTTTTACACGGTATAAAAGTTCTATCCATTCAATCCGTACCGGAAACATCAAACATCGTACCTCGAGCACGAATGAGCACGAATACATTAGAATATAATAAATGCAGACAATGTTCTAAAAAAATGGTATGCTAATGTGTTTGTGGTCTAACTATGTTTTAACATAAGAACTATAAACTATTCCTAGGCCCTGATTTCAGAACCGCCCATGCTTTAGGGTTTAGGGAACTTTTCATGCATTTTGCTAACAGACAAGAGAGTTAAGCCATCTTATTAGCATCCAGCCATTATTGTCAATATATATACATTTAGCAAGCAAGGTGGACCCTAAATTTTCTTTTTGGATGTTTCTTCACCATTGACATAGCCACATGCTTGTCCGACCCGGGTTTAGTGAACAATGTCTCAAACTTTTCACCCTAAAGTAGGGCTGGCAACGAGTCGGATTTGGGTGGGTTGGAGCTTCACCCACTCATCATTCGTATCCTAAATCGTTACCCAACCCACCTACTACCCGCTTGATCATTGACCTAAATTTAGCTCATTCATCAACCGCGGATGAGGGAGGTTGATCGGATTACAAAAGAGTCCTATTATTAGGAAATTATAGTTAAAAATACATGTGAAATCTTACTAAAAAATTTTAATATTTAATATATTAAAGTTGACTATTATAAAGTTTTAAATTTCCAAATAATCTTACATACAACATAACCTACATAAACACAATTCTCATTTTCCAATAATAAACAAAAGCTTAAAAAAGCCTAATGTTCAAAATATTTTTTAAAATTAACTGATGGATGAGGCAGGTGATGGATTGAAAATTTTTCACCCGAATCCATCACCCGCTCTATCCGCCATCCACTTCAAATGGAACAAACCCGCATTTTATCGGATTTTCGTCTATTTAATTAGATTGGTTGAGTCGGGTGGGCCACAATCCATGGATAATTTTATCGTTCTAATTACGACTTTGCTCGATAGTTCTCGAGAATCATCATCGCTATCAATAATTAGCAGAGATGAACACAAAATTATGTTAGGAGTGCGAACTTTTATACTTAATAAAATTATATGAAAATTTCTAAAAGTCAGTTTTGACCATTTCTTTGTACCTACACATCAGGCCCTATTAAAAAAAACTAGTACATGGGAAATTGTATATCTCTAAAAACAAAGATTAAACAAATAATTAACACAGGAAGCCGAGTTGAGTTGACTCACTTGTAAAGAAAGCTCTGATGATGGAGGCCAACAACGAGAGAAGAGGCGCCAATCTCTCGCACCATGGCCACGATCTTACTCCCTTCCTGGTCCCCTTCCGTCACAATCATCTCAATATTTGTCTGTTTAACAAAATTCTCCCCATATTAACAAACAAACAAGCAGAAAACTGTCTCGTGATTACAGAGGGGACTGAGTTGACTCACTCACGTTAAAGAAATTGGAGTTGCATATTTCCTTGAAGGAGAGAGCCAGCTGATAGCCTTGCAACCGGAGCGTCCTCGCTTTCTTTTTGCTCATCGATTTCGTGGCCGAGAAGACGTGAAGCAGAGTCAGGAAATCGCCGTACCGGAGCAAATTGTGGAGACTCCACCGGAGTGCTGTTCTCGATACCTCGACATCTTCGACCACAACTACTATTTTCCTCACATCCATGGCGTTTTCTCTCTCTAGACTCTAGAGAGAGAGAAATTAAACACCCTTTTTTCAGATGGGATTTGTGTTAAAAAGCTAAGACTATAAAAAATGGGATTCTCAGCTTTTTATATGAGTTCAGGTACTTTTTGGCAAGACTTGGGATTTGATTATGCCATGGCCTGTTTTTTTTTAGGTTTAATACATAAATCGGTATCTCACTTTTATAACTTTTTCAGTTTGGTACTTAGTCCCCGTTTTTTGTTATTGTCAGAGTCCCAACGTCCGTTGCCCTTATTTTTACGTCAAACGACCTTTGGTTTGGTCCCACCGCTCGTTTGCCCACCATTTTTAAGGTTTGGTGATAACTGGAAAATTCAACTTTTGGCCAACGGGCATTTACTCCTAACGTTGGTTTGCAATAACAATGGCAAAGGAAGTCTTAAACGTTTTTTTAGATTAATTTACTTGAAGAAATTCATCAAACTGATACATGTGTTGACCTCACATTTGAACAATCGACTAGATTATTGGCATTAATCGTTCAAAACATTAACATTGTTATGTATCACGTGTCACAATCTTATTTATCACATCGACAGTGAATGCTGATTTGAGAATATATATATATATATATATATATTTTGAATTCAAGTACCAAATTAAGAAATTTTGTTAAATTCATGTACCGATTTATATATTAAGCCTCTTTGAGATGTTTATATGGGTTCTTGTCTGGAATACCCTAAATGGGTGATTAAAAAATGGGAAGTGATTACTTAGGCAGCTTAATTAAAATATTTGAGAAACGTGCCTTTAAAAAAACTAGAGCAGGTAAATACTTGGATCATTTAGCGGCATAAACATGCACGACCCACGTCAATTATGTGACCTTTAATCTTAATTTAAGCTATCGTGTGGGTTTGAGTCAATTTTTTATTATTTAAAATATTTTTCATAATTATTGTTATTTAATTTATAGATATAGGATTAGACGTTAGTTATGAAATCATTAACTATTTTTATTGTTTACAATGATAAAATTCAAACTCTTAATTTTTTCGGATATTTATTTTATTAAAGTTCAATTATTTATAATCGAACAATTTTTAAAAAGTTAAACGATTGAAATTTTTAGTTTTAAATGTTTTCTTAGTGAAGTTCTTACTCGAATTATCCACCACCTTAATCCGGATGACAATAGAAGAAGTGGGGAAAATAGAAAATAACTAATTAATCAATCATAATCAAAAGTTCAATAATTGCTTAATGTAATTGATTTAACATTATTTTTAAGATAATTTTTCTCATTAAGAAAGTAAAAACAATTGAGTGAAAAAATCCCATATATGATGGTACAATGGTTGTCCCTATTAAAGTCCCTTTCAATAATTAAAGCCTAGTTGATCACTTGATGTTTATAAATTTTTTAAAAAAAATGTCATTTTTTCATGGATGTTTTTAATGTTCCAAACATGTAATTGTATCTTAAATAATAAGGATATATGAAAAAGACACCTATACTTAAAGGCATTGAATACAAATTCATTTTTTAATGGCATTGAATACAAATTCTAAGCATGAAATGGCACTCAATTTGTATTTTTTTTAAAAATCAAATGTGTGGGTCCAAACTTCCTTTTAAATGTCATTTTAGGAAACCAAAGATTTTTTTTTATAAATCTTAATTCTAATCCTACCTAGAGGAGAGGGGAAGGAAGGGAGTGTTCCTAGTAGATCTAAAACCCATGACCTAAGAGAATATAAGGGAACAAAGATGAGCAGCTTGGCCAACCAACCGGTGCTTGCTCGGAAACGAAAGAAACTTAAACTTATGGCCGGCTTCTATTTTCATATAGACTGATAGAATGGGGGATTAATCATAGGGCTCATTCTAGTAAATACATTAGGAACAGTACTGAAAACAATACTCGGCTTTGAAAGGAAAAGTATGGAAGAAAAACTTGAATTTCTTGGGCTGGTCAAATTCAAATACATCCATAGAAGGTCTCTTTTTTTTAACATAGCAAATGGCATTAAACGGAAAAGCAAAACAACGAGAAACATCCGGTCACAGACCGACCAGAGAAGAAAAGCGGCACAACACCGAAGTAAACAACACAACAACAAACATAGAAGGTCAATTGAGCACATCTACAATGGTCTCGAATTAAATTTTCACAAACTCCGATCCAGTCCAAACAAGATATCTCTAAGTTACTTAGAAAGGCGTCTTACGATATTTTGTTTGGCATGAAGGATGAAAAATTAGTTAATCAAATGGTACGATTCATAACATGAGCAAAAATTATATCAATTATAAACATGACCTTAGATCGCCTTATACCATATCCCTCAAGGGAAGAGAAATACAAATGGCAATGTCATTGCTATTGTCATGGACTAACACTATGAAAGATCACAAATTGCCTATCAGAATTTCCAGGTTCTAAAATAATGAACCAGCTTCAAAGATTATGTATTACCCTCAACTTGAAATCGGATATTGGTAAGATGTTAGCCTATAAGAGGTTTTTTAATTTAGCATTTTGTAAGATATACATTAGGCCTCACAAAATCCTAAGCCAGATTAAACAAACTAGGGCTTTCAGATAGAAAAATGAGGCTTACTTGGAAGGAATGCTAGGCGCTACGAATAAGAGTTTGCGGTTAGTTTTCTTTCAGCGGCTGCTATCCATTCACAGATGATGTGATTCACCTTCTGTGGCTGCTCATCATGTGGGCAATGACCTGAAATGTTAAGAGTTGTGGTGAACAGGTGGGAGAATGCAAGGGGAGTGGGGATAGATGAGTTTATTACCAGCATCCAATTCCTTTATTACAAGCCCGGTACAATGCTCTTTGAGCATGGCTAGTTTGGCCTTTGAGTCCAAGAGTGGGTCTTTCATTCCCTAACAAAGATATACAGAACAAAACACTCATGAGTAAAGGAACCACAAGCCATAGAGAAAGATATAGATTATTAACTTCCTCTTCAGAATTGAGGGGATTATACCTGTAGAATTAGAACCCGTCCCTCGTATCCTTCCAAGAGATAGTTCAAAGGGATTGAGAGGTCAAAGGTGAAAATACTTTCCAGGACCACTATCACACCAGGATCATAGGACTTAAGTATGTTAAGGTCATTCTTTTAGAGGGAAAAGTTCTTAAATCCTACTTCCAGTCTTCCACTAAGCAACATTTTGTGGTTTAGCATAATGCCGAATATGTAAGTGTGTGCACACAATCTTGCACTTCAAATAACAGTGAGGAGGATACTGCTCTTAGCATTTCATGTATAAGCCAATTATCAGCTCGGTCAGCTTTCTGCAAAAGTCAAAGGCCACTGAACTCGGTTAGACAACATGTAAAAGGATAGCAAAAAAAGAAAAAGGGAAGCAGCAATAGAAGAAACCTTACAGTTGGGTAGAAACTTTTAATCGTGTTCCTGATATTCAACCTCAAATAAAACAAAAGGAGTTGAGCAACAAGCCCTGCAGCAGCAAAGGTTTGCCTCTCCTGAAACATTTATATGCCGTGTATCACACGCTGGGGATGTTTATTAAAACTATAATTTTATACTAGGCTATTTCTGAAAACTGCAAGAGCAAAACTTGTATTTTAATCCCATTTCAGTTTCTCCGGAACAGAGTAAGAACAAATATGAGCGAGAAACAAATTGCCAAATGATCAGTGAATAGTGATCACACAATTGCTCAGCAATAACTGACAAAATAGATTGCTTTGAACAACAAACAAACACATGCCATAATTCATTTAAAAAAAAGGTTAGACACGGATTAAGAACAGAAAACTTATGAAGTATTTTAGCTAAACTTACATTAGACAACCGGCGAGAAGAAAATCCAGGAATAACATTGCCAGCACTGTTCATAAGGATGACAGACTTGACCAAAGCAGGCCAGAGACCAGCAACAATAGAGACAATATAACCTGGAGATGCAATAAGTAGATAAATAGAGAAAATAATAACAAATTGTTGAGTCAAGCAGATAAGCTATTTTCAGCTAGAGAGGAAGAGATTGTTGTGGGCACTGTAGAAAAGGTATAGAATAGATTAAGATTGATAGCATACCACCAATTGAGTTTCCCACTGGATGCACAGGCTCACCCACAACTTCAATGATAAAATCTCTCAGTAGTTCAGCCCACAGAAGTTCAGTATACACAACATTGGGCTTTTCTGATTTGCCAAATCCTAACAGTGTGATGGCCCAGACACGGTTCCCACGTTCAGCTATGCCATTTATATTGTCACGGTAGTGCTCGAGAAACGCACCAAAACCATGCACAAGCAGAATAGCAGGACCTTCATGTCCGACTACTGTGTACTGGAAAAAAAGTTGGTTCCTAACCATAATTTACAGAAATATATAACCCAGACAATAGTACTTAAGCATATCAAGGTAGCCTAAAGTCTCTTATCCTAATTAACAAACCTGAATTAGATGTCCACGCCACCTCCAAATACGTATAGAGTAATGTCCTTCATTACGTAGCTGACTTTTTAGAGCCAAAAGCGAAAACCACTGCCACCAAAACCAACCATAATGCTTTAGTAAAGCCCTGCACTGCAAAGTATACTAAAAGCGAAGAAGAGCGGAAAATAAAACTTTCGATGGACAACACAAAGAATTAAACCATACAGAAGAATCATCAACTGCGCAATTCTATTTAGGTAAATACCAGTATAAAGCAGCAATTACCTCCATGGAGGATACAGCATCAGCCGCTGCAGCAACAGTGGCTGCAGAATATCCAAATGGAGATAAGAATCCAGCATTGCGTTCTTTCTCATATTTGATAGCTTCATAATATACCGTCCTTCTAGATATGATGCCAAGGCAAAGAGCAGGAGCAAAAAGTGAAGTAAAAGAGGCCCCTTCCCGGGTTTCAGCATTGCGTAGCCTTTCATGTACTCTACAATGAAATTGATACAGAGGAGATTTAGCTAATTAAAACATAAAAAGCAATGTACATTTGTGCATGTCATCCTCCAATAACATTCATTCCATGTCATGCTTATAAAATACAAACTGATAGAAAGAAAGCATGTGTACAAATTTGTTCCCATACCCAAAACCTCTCAACAACTAAAACACAATTGAATCTATATCCACAAAAATATCGTAAGACACGAGCAAGATGAATTAGATGGAGTAAATTCATCACATACTCTTGCCAGTCATCTCGTGCTGTTCCTTCCAAATATCTCAGGTACGCAGCCAAAGCATTCAGCACAGAGTTTGTTCCACCACCAACAATATCACCTTTTTGAGTAACAAAAACAGATTTATCGAGTCTCCTTCGCTCATAGCTTTCAACATTCAAACCTTTTGGTTTAGTTCCTGATGATTTTGAAAAATTATCCTTCAATATGGCTTCAGCTGGCTTCCCTTTCATCAAATTCCAACTTACTTTCGATTTTCCTATTCTCTCTTTGATAAAATCCCTAACATCACTAAAAGTAGGCAGAGGACCTGCTTCATATTCCAATTATTAGGTTCCGTAGCCATAATCACAATCACATATAATAAAACTCTTAAAATAGGCCAATTAAGGACAAATGTAAGTAATTTACCACCAGATACTTACCCCAATCTAATTCGGTCTCTGCAACAGGTAATGTTGCTGGAAGGGAAGGCAAAATTGGCGGTAACTTCAACTTTTTAAAGTCATTATATGATGCAGGTAGCTCCTTCAGTTCCTACACATCACATTATAAGCATACAACGAAAACACTGCCACCTTAGTTAATCTCAGAAAAGTTCAAGTGCAAATAGAATTTTTTTTTTAAAAAACATTGCCACCTTGATATCATAGAATGGAGTTCTCCACAAGACAATGTCTAGATTTCCATCTAAAGACGACGACGTTTCCAATGTCTCCTTGACAACTCCAATCAGCTGACGCATTTCATACTCTACCTCTTCTTCGATAAACAAATCAGTAGCTTTCACCTGTTCATATCCTCAGCTTAAAATTCAACAAAAACGAGTATGATATTCCGTGCTCTTGTTTTTAAATGTAAGATAGAAACTAACCTCTTTTACAAGCTCGTTGATGATATTTTCCGCGCTGCCGAATCGAACCATCAAATTAGAGCCATGTTCCTTCAAAGAGTTCCTCAAATCTTCCAATGCGAAGAGAAGTAGTTCCAGCATATCATCAGAATAACCTGAACGCAGTCAAAACAACTTCGAATTTCAAAAATTCTCGAGAAATACGATATTTACTGATCTAATCATGAACTCATAAAATTCAAACTAGAAAAGGTGGAAAGGAATAAAGAACATACGAGAGACAATGCGGTGATCGAAGACGTAGAGCGGGAGAAGAAAACGATGCGTTTGAGCGGCGGCGGCGGCGGCGAGGCCGGGGTGATCATGGAGGCGGAGATCGTGTTTGAACCAGAGAATGGCGGAGCGAGAGCGGGCGTTGGTAGCAGCAGAGAAGGAGCAAACGAAGGAAGGGCGGCGAGGGACTGAGCGAGGAGAAAAGAAGTGAAACGGCGATGAAGGGAAAGAGAGGAGAGCCATGGTAGGGTTTTGGCATGGGATTTGGACTTCGAAGAAACAAACAAACAAAAAACCAAAGGAAACCTGGAAGGAAGAGTTGTGGCGGAGGAAAATTTTGGGAGAATTTCATTTTTGATTTTAGTAATTATTTTTGTGGAGGAGGAAGAATGGAATCTAGAAGGGAAAAAAAATGAGCAAAAGTGGACACTGCCTCAATTTGGTAAAGGGCGCGTGATGTATTTTCCTCCGGCGCGTGAGTGACTAGGCGGTAATTCCGATATAACTCGTTAAGTCTGACGACAAACTGTCATAACTGATTTTAAACAGGGATAAAATACACCCAAAGTTCCTTTTATTTTTGATCTGTTTGATTTTGGTCACCCGTCAATTTGATGATTAGGGGTGTAAATGAACAGAGCGTTCGACGAACCGTTCGTATAACGTTCGTTTATGTTCGTTTATTAAGCTAAATAAACGAGTGTGAATAAATTTTTTATGTTTGTTTAATATACGAACGAACACGAACAAATGTGTGCTCAGTTCGTTTATGTTCACGAACAAACTCGTTTATAGGCTCGTTTATAAGTTTGTTTATAAGCTCTTTTATAACATGAAAATACTTGTGGATATATCTTTTTTGTTGTGTTGCTAAGTATGTTATATAAATACATGTTGAAATGTAAGTTTTATTTTGTTGTTTTTGTTTTATTTATTTATTCATTTATTGTTAATTTAGTTAACATTTTTTAATATATAAACGAACACGTTCATGAATACTTAAACGAACACGTTCATGAACACTTAAACGAACACGTTAGTGAACACTAAACAAACGAACACGAACACCTTCAAAAATAAATAAACGAACACGAACACAAACCGAACATGAACACCTTTAAAAATAAACAAACGAATACAAACATAGTCTTGTTCGTTCAAGCTCGGTTCATTTACACCTCCATTGATAATATGACACATTAAAAATAATAAATTTTTAATTTGACTCATGAACTTTTTTAACTCACTTCGCTGCCCCTCACTGTCGACTCTGCTCCTGCTAGCGATGGTTCCGACCACCTCCGTCCCCCTCTATCCACCCTCCTCCTTTTATCTCCTTCCCAAAATATATGGAGTTCTTTGATATAAAAAGCATTTTAATTATGCCTAAATTTTAAAAGGTGACATATAAACATCGTGTATCACATAAGCATTTGGAGAATTTAGGTAAGAACTAAGAACAGCTTACAGTTTTCCAGTTTCTTCGATATGGATATTAACTATCACTATGCTTTTGATTATAATTATGTTCGGACAAGCACTCGTATTTGACACTCGCGTCTGAGAGGCTACGATAGGGTAATTAGTAGCCTCTCAGACGCGAGTATCAAATACGAGCATCAACATGTCATATATATTATCATCGAGTTTAGAATCGTATTTTAAATATACTTCTCATTTTCTATGAATATCAAAGATTGTTTACGCACACGCGTACGTACACGTATGAGCATCGGTACAGCCTGCTTCTGGATTTAGCAGCAAAAATGTGTGAAGAGCCATTCAGGCTTCTGGTGAGTATTGTTGATAGCATCATTTGTTTTGTTTGCTGTCCTGTATTAGGGTTATCATTTGTAATCCCCTGCTTCTTTATAAATTTACTACAGAATGCTATACATGAGATCTGTGTTCCTGTAATGTAGCCATGCTGGATTCACAGTCTCATGAGAAAAGAGTATTGAACCGGCAAAAAGTCCGGTAAACGATCTTGGTCTGCATCAATACCTTCAAAAACCAAGCACCCTTTTTTCAATGTTCTATATGAAATACAAATAACGAATGACCGGTAAGTTTTAAATCCGTTTCCAGCTACGGCATTCTCCGACTGCGTGCGGGTAACCTTGGATTGATCACAGAAAAGCTCGAGCCCTATTGCAGAGTACATGCCTCAATATCCTGAGCGTAGCCTGGTAGGTAGGCACCAAATGAATGATATATTTGCTAAACTTATGTCGCTCCGACTCTTCGAGAGGAATCACGAGTTCGTCCGTGGACCGTCCAACAGTATTTTGATCATGTCTCGTCAGGATTCAACTCCACATGCTGTTGCAAGTTTCAAATGCAGTATGTTCACTCTTTTTAGGTCTCATTTTTGTCCTGCCTGCACAAGAAGAATCTCTACTTCCACTGTTGCCCATCTGTAGGAAATTCCATGTACATTTTGCAGACATGTTTTCGGTATCGAATCGAGTCTCGAACATTAGTACACAAAGATTGATGCTGGTTTTATCCATTGTTCTGCAACTGTAAACAACAAAATCTACATGCCATACTGCTGCAGAGTGCATTCAATTTTATTGAGCCTACCATTTCATATTAGAAGCAAAAATTTATAGCCATTATCGTTTGTTCTGGTAAGATATTAATACCATTACTTAATGGGCAGGCACTTGCTGTTATATTGATAACTGACAATAATTGTTCGTCGAAGAATCGACGCATCCTCGGATTAATCTCCGGCATTGAAGAAAGTTTACGAAGTATCGTCGAAACATCGATACCAATCGGAATGGAATTTTCCAGGAAAATTGGGATGGAAGCACGAAAACAATGTAATTTGGTATAGGGAAATAGTGTATTAGGAAAATCAAACTTATTACTACAAAAGTACATATTTAACAAGCTTAACTAACTTAACTAATCCATTCATTAACCAAAACCCAGACCCAAACAAAAACTGTAATAAACAGACACGACAAGGGAAACACAAGTTTCAAAAATATAACAGAAAATGAAAATTATTACTGATCAAGTGCATTAGGCCCGGTACAGTAGCTCACGATATGGTTCCAGACCCACTGAACCAAGTATTTCCGTCGGATCCCATTCATATTATACGTGGCACCATCTCTATCGTTCAATAACTGCCCCGTGTACGACCCACCACCTCCGGTTCCGTAAATGCCCTCGCAGAGATCCGCTATTTCCACCGGAGCCACCGGGTCTTGCCCGGCGTACCAAGCGTTCACCAGTGGGTTCGATGCCAGCTCGGCAACCTCGTGTCCGATGACGCTTATCATCCCGTCGACACCCACGTCGCCGTTGGGTGACTTCAGCGGCTTTAACCCCGGCATGAATGTCGGTACGGCGAACGGATAAGCGCAGGTTCCCGGGCAAAGCTTGGCGGAGTTGCCCACCCATGCGTACGGGAGCGTGTACCCCACGATTGACGGGAATGTGAAGTAGTGGAACCCGCAAACTTGGCCGCAAAAATCCTGGACGTACACGTCGTCGGATGTGAGAAGAAGATAGAGCCCGCTCTTTGGATTTATCGGCAACGGCTTCGTACGGGCCGTCACCGCGCTTTTTATCACGGACTGAATCGATAAGCGCGTGAGTGACTTCCCGTGGGAGTAAAAACGGTCGTTTTTCTCCTCACCCAAAAGCACCGTACGGGAAATGTTGGCCCCGGTTTGGTCCGTGTAGAGCTGGACCGTCTTCCACCACCCGGCCACCGATGGGTGCTTGGAATCAACGGCGGAGATGGAGTTGATGAACTCACGGATTATCTTCTTCTGGGATTTCTGCCACCGGCCGTACCAGATTGGGTGCACGGTGATATTAGCGGTAAGAACCGGTCCCATGTGGTATCTCATTTTGACAAACTCCGACGAGCCCTCGTATTTTTTGGAGCCACCGTACATTAAATCGGAGCTGTTGGGTTTCAACCACGGACGATATCCGATGACCGGAGTTACGACCACCACCAGCGTAGCAACCGCAACGAGGCTGAGCAGCACCGGTCCACGGTTCATTTTTAAAACTGGGGGTTTAAAAAAGTGAGAAAAAAAATTGAAATGCGAGAGCGAGAATACTCTCTTGTGAGACGGTGATTGCTGATTACACGCTTTATATATACAGAGACACACAGTGGAAGAGGGAGACGGAATTTGAATTTAAAAATAATGTAAAAAATAAAGTTTTTTTTTTAAAAAAAAGGGGATTATAATTGCTGCAGCTGCATTGAGTTGCGGGTAATGGAGGACAGATAGATTCTTTAAAGTGAAGAGTGAAGAGAGGTGAAGTGGGGCCCCCTAAGGGGTCAGAGTGGGGACATTTGATCATCATCATCATTGATCTAAAGAGCGCGGGAAAACGGTGGATGAGGGTACTTTAGTGATTTCGCTATAAGCCACAAGTCCACAACTCCATCTTTGTCTCTGTGTGCCTTGGCCACGTGGCTAAAACGGATCAGATTCAGGTGCTGGTGCTGATGTGTATGTAACCATTTGGGGTGTTCAAAAATACTCTGCCCGAACTACCCGACCTGTTGATCTGTCTACCCGATTAAAATTTATTGCGTATTTATATTAAAGTACTCGAATTTTTCGGACCGGATACCCGACCCACATTTTTTTGGGTAGTTGGGCTGGGTCAGGGCCGAAATTTTTTTATAATCGGGTACCCGACCTGACCCGCTAATTTTAATATTTATATATTTTATATTTAAATTCTATTTTTATTGTATGTTTCTTATTATTTTTTCTTAAAATTAATTTTAAATCCCTGATTTCCTTTTATACTTGTATTATATAATTTTAAGTTTACAATTTTTTAAAAATATTTATATTAATTTGTCAATATGAGAGTCGAAAGAAAAATTATGATCGAAATTAATATTTTTAATACATTCTTTTGTCGATAAACTTTAATATATATACATATATATATATATATCCAAATATTTCTCTTTTAAAACTAACTTCAAATCAATAATTTTTGTGTTTGAAATATACATCATGAAATTTATGTGTTTTCTATGTATTTTTTTAAAAATAGATTTTAAAAAATATAAAAAAAAAGTAAACCGGGTACCCGGTACCCGATTTTACGGGTACCCGAAATTTGCGGGTACCCAGTTCTTATGGGTCGGGTCACGGGCCGACTTTTAAGTACCCGGATATGAACACCCCACTAACCATCCGACCATAAATTAACAAAATTATGATCGTAAATAATTTAATTTTTTTAAATAAGATTTAAATTCGAGTCTTATATGATTTTCTGTTCTGAATGAATATAACTTTATGTTAATAAAAAATTAATTTGAGTTCAATTATTATATTACATGTGTATTATCAAATAATTAAATATATAAGTGAACGTACAGTACTTTATAATTACGTTTAGACTATTAAAAAATACGTTAATAATGGGTTTTTATGGATAAATATTTTATACACAGGCGGTGGAAACTGAAAGTTTCCACAATCGCCTTAGTTTTAGACTATAAAGAATTAGTTTAAGGTTTAGGTGTAGGGGGTTAGAATTTATGAATAGTTATTTCAATTTAAGGTTTAGGGTTATAATTTAGGGTTTATATGTTAAAACCTAAATCATCACAATATTATCCTAAACCCTAAACCCTAACCTATAAACCCTCAATTATAATCCTAAACCTTAAATTGAAACAATTATCCTTAAATTCTAAACTCTGGCACCTAAACTCCTAAATCATATATCCTAAACTAACTCTCTATACCCTAAAACAAATGCGCTTGTGAAAACTTTCAGTTTCTATCGCCAATGTATAGGATATTAATCTTGTTTTTATTAGTATATCGGATGAAACAACTTGAAATTTGAAATGTTTAAAATGAGGGTAAAACTTGCCGTCGTCCGACAACACATTCTACAAACAATTTTCATCAATTAAGGGGTCATTTTGACAGAAAATGAAACATTGAGGTTTATAGTGCTTAAAGATAATATAAGCCAAAATAACTATACACATAAACATTAAAATATATTTTTTAATATTATCCCGTTTTATATATGTTCACGGACAAAACTCGATGTTATGTGTTAGAAGATCATTAAATTATAAAAACATTAATTTATTATCGTATTATTTCATGACTTTATACTTAGCTAAATCGAAATTTTATCGTTTTAATACTATAAAAATGTGGTTTTACATACGAATGACTACTCATTGTAGTAGTTGGGAGTGTAATTTAAGAGCACACAACCTCATTTAACTCCATGCGTATGATTGGTTTTTATTTGCATTTAAAACATTTATCACGATTGTTGCATGATCATCTTCCTTATCACTTATATGCATGTGTTCCAATTAAGAGTATTCATTTATAACAACAATACTTATATATTACACCAGCACCTAACGGATCAAGTGACAATAAATTTTATATCTTTTAAATAAAATCTCGAGTTGAAATTCTGAAATAACGTTGAGAAAAAAATACTGACATTTTTTTCATTATAGATATCTTCTAATCTTTACCCGACATTCATCGAAGGTTTAATTAACCCAACAACCAAAAAGACACCAACATAAATGTTTAAGCTATTGTATGTGTGTTCTTATCATCGACCATTTAATCTAACAATTATTACCACAAAGTACACTTATAAGATTGGAATGGGTAAATAGAAGTTTGGTGGTAATTTGTGTAAGTAAAACGAATAAAAATTACGGCGATTAATTATTTTAACCAACCGGAGTAATCAATTTGTTTGAAGCATATAGTTTTTTTTTTCTTTTTCAGAAAATGAATACAAAAATAGAAAATGTTTTTAATAACTCTTTTTTCCGGAAAAACAATTTAGATGAGCTCGGCTCACCACGTAATCTATGGTCTAACCGATAAATAAGGTATATCCATTTCATTTTTCTTACCAGGTGAATCTTTAGGGTGAGTGATTATTTGAAAGTTATCATAAGATAATTGGACCTTATTAGCTAAGACCATGAATAACGTAGCGAGCCGAATTCATCTAATACATGCTCCTTTTCTCCACTTTGCTTTGTATGGATATATATTTTTGTAATGTGTTTTTTTAATTATCGATACTTAATTTAATTTTTGTTATATGCAGTCTTAAAAGCTGTAAATAAAAACAAAATAAATATATATTAATAATGTTTTATTTTGCTTTTGAATGGTATCTACTCTTAAAAAGTTATACTATATTAATTTAGTAGGTTTAATATAATTAAACTTAAAGTATAAAACACTAAACCTTACACTTTTTAAGTGACTCCTTGTTAAAATTTTCATTTTAGCTGAAATATGTGTATAAATTATTTTTTGGCTGAAATAGGTGTTTAAATTTTTATTTTTGTCTTATTTTAAAGTTAATTTTAGCATCTATTTAGTCATGTTTCGACAAAAAATGAAAGTTTAGGCACCTAATTCAGCAAAAAATAGTTTAAACACCTATTTCAGCTAAAAACGAAACTTCAAACAGTTATACAGTCAAAAAACACTTTAGACATCGATTGTAAAAAAATATACTTTGAGCACTTATTTTATAATTAAGTATTTATTCAATTCATAATATCAAATTTAAACTTTAGACAGTAATCATACACAATTGATTATATTTTGTGACAAGTGGACACGTTTCGTGTGGTTCTTTTACGATTACACCCCCACTTCTGGCCATTTTTATGCTGTACAAAATTGAAACGACTGACTGACCGGGACCCCTTTTTACGTCTCCATATGAGGGAACCATCCTTTAAACGACCAAAGGGGCATTCATGGAATTTCAGACGCTTGGGATGAGTGCTTTGGTACATTTGGGATGGCCTACGTTGGGGGGAAAAGGCCAAAATGTGAAGCAAAAATATTAAATATTTAGCTAAAGAAAGAATATAGGGGGAAAAGAAAGTAACACAAGCGTCATAGTCATAGGTATTAGGTGCCTATAAATTAGTCCTATCCTATCACTTGTAGTCTAGGTAAGATGTTTCATGGGTCATGGGTCTACCTTTTTCTTATGACCCGACCCCTCCATGTCAACTTATTGACCCTAATAATAAAAATTTTATGATAGGACGTTAAATTTTTTATCAAATGTTTAAATTCTGATGTTATAATTAAGAAAAATTGAATTGAAACGGTGGTATCATATTAAGGTTTTGTAAAACTCGTATGATTACTTTTTTTTAGCAACAAAGAGAAAATATCATTTCATCAAAACAACATTACAAGTATAAATTAAGTTGTGGGAAAAAGAGCCAAATAGATTCTCCCTAATTTTTTAATAAATTTGACATGCCAACCCGCCGCCTGATTACAGAATCTAATAATAAAAGAAAATGAACAAGAAACAAAAGACACAATTTTTCGATCAGATGTCCTCTTGGATGGCTGACGAGGTCCAATCAAACAGGGAGCCTGAGCCCAACAGTTCAATAGCAACTTGACAATCTGCCTCAAAAATAATGTTGGAGAAACCATTAAGAGAGGCCAAAGAGAATCACAGTCTAATAGCAAAGGCTTCTGCCACTGTCGTAGAAACCCGTACGATTACTTGGATACCAGAAAATCTTGGACCATACATATAATATAGTTGGGACCAAGTGATTTCAATAAGAACGGTTAAGGCTGTAGCATTTTAAGCCTACGAATGTAGATGTTAGGTACATATGGGCATGGGAGAGCGTTAATTCTTCGATCTCGACACTTGCACGAGCATTAAGTTGGCAAAATAATTTAGGCGATAAACTGTATATGGCGTTTTGCCCACGACAAACGAAAAAATTTAAATAAGCAAGAATATGAATAATTTAACGAGGTTCAGCAGTGTGCGTATGTCTTGAGGGAATAAAGAGCGATTGTTTTCTTTTATTCAATCGATGGTCCTTAGATTACACATAACAAAGATATCATGTATTGTACCGCAGGCTCTTCCGCCCCCGCACCCCCAACCCACTTAATCTGAGCCCACCAAAAACTCGAGTACTCCTTTGATGGACATATGCTCTCGCTCACTCCCACTCCGCTCTAGCATCTGTCATTTTACAATATATGAGTCATACTTAACAAGTCGTCATCATTTTCATTCTTCTTAATGTTTATACTTCCTTTTGGCATCGAACATGTTCAAGTATTCGCTCACCCGATTTCAAAACAAAGTAATACATGTATGATCAAAATTCAATTCCAGTTCACATGTAAAAATTCAAGTTCTTTCTCCAAAATCGTTTAAATTTTAATTACGAATCAAAGCGACAAAGTTCATGAGCCGAATATGTCAAGACACAAGTGGGAGGTGGAATTCGAACAATAGTCGGATAGGATAGGGGAATGAATGGGTAATCACGGAGTAATTTGCGCGGCTCTAATTCAAGACAGGCGAGCCAGCCAGCCAGCCAGTAGTCATCTTACAGCTCAGATTGAGAGCGACTCATTTTTTCCCTTGCTATGGACCCCACGGAAAGCAATCAAACTACTTTCGTGGACCTTCAATTTTTGCATTGTTTCGAATGTGGTTTCACCTCCCCTTTTCACGCGTGCGTTCCACCGAAAAATCTCACGCGCTCCATATACATTACAAATTTATCTTCTTTCGGCTGACAGCGGCGCCGAAACTTGGGGGTTTTGGCGGGTCATTGGCTTACATGCTCTGCCGTCACCCTCTCTTTGACTACCATACGGTCGGGCTTAGCGCGTGTGGAACCGTGCCAAATATTGATTCTTCGAGAAAAGATTAATTCAAGTTGAGTCATTCTAGTTTATGTTTAGAATTAATTGTAAATATTTATAATATTATGGTACTAATTGATTTTAGTTTAAACGATTTGTATATATATATATATATTTTTCGAAATAAACTAGATTATATTCAAAGTGGTAGGATTATAAAGGTACCACACCACAAACATTGAAAATCTAATGTGTAAAAATAAATACAATAAAATTTTAAAGGTGTGAAAGACATTAAAATACAAAACTTATCGCTTTCAGAAGGACTTGAATAATCTTTCTGATGAAATCCAGCAAACAACTACTTTGACCAGTGTGCTTTATAAAGAAAGTAAATTCTCCTATTACTTGTTCTTGGCATATCAGCACAACCACAAAAGGGAACCATAAGCATATATTGATCAGCATCCTTCGCTAACAAGATCGTTTGTTGATACTCGTCACTCGAACGTTAAACTGTCAAAAGACAGACAATTGTCGCAAAGACAAACTATAACTTTCATAAAAGCAAACGAAAGAACTACCATAAAAGCAAATGTGAAAAAATTATGGCAAAGCAAAAAAATAAAACAAAATAACTTGAAAAAGAAAATATTCATCAGCAAAGATGAATTTTATTTATATACAAAAACAGCAAAACGACTAAAGGTCGTCGCCGACGAAAAAAAATACCACAAACAAGAAGAATTTAAAAAAATTGTAACCACCACAGAAAAAATGAGAGATTTGCACACACACATATTCCTTCATAAATGTTCATACGATATATACATATATCAGACAAAGTTGAGGTACTCAAACCGAATTTGAAAACCAATACACTAATTACTAAATTTTTTGAATTATTCGAGTCTCATTTTACAACTCAAACTTTATTTAAAATTTTCTGAATCGATTCAAGCTTTATTCACCCCCTACATTTTGGTAATCGAACAATTATTTTATCCTAATTTTCACATAAAACATATGCTTTTATTAAACATTGTTGACTTCTTAAAATTAAGTGACTGATTTCTTAATATTTGCAAAGTAAACGGATGAAATCTAGAATTAAACCTAAAAGCTCATACAAGCTCTTTTGTTTTCCTAAGCTTCATTTTCGTGGACAGTTCATATTTTGATGGCATTTAAATTGGGATAATGATTTTTTAAACCCTATGTGAGTACTTGTTTAGCTATTTTCTATCTGCCAGCTACCTTTTTTTTAAATTCGTTTCCATCCACATAATTGAAGTACTTTTATTACATTATTAAAGTATAGAATTTAGATTGTATATGAAGTTTTTTCCCTCTAATTTCATATATTGTAGTAGAAGAATCAAGGACGAAAATCAATGATTTTGACGTTTTATGACATTTTATGGAAAACGATGTCACAAGTTGGTGGTATGAAAAAGTGAATTTTCCATGCATTTTGGGATACAAGTTAGGATTTCATAATGAAAGAGATGAAATTAAAATATTTTATCCTGAATTTGAAAGGTACGAAGTTTAATTTGAAAAATATTCAAACTGACGGTGACTGAAATTGTTGTTAAATAAAAAAAATGAGATAATTATATTTTTAGTACCCCACTTTTACCCATTTTTCTATTTTGGTATTTTTTTTTTTTTTTGTAAAATAGTACTTAATGTTACGTTTTGTTTCTATTTTATAACATGCCGTTAAAAAATTAATATAAGGATTAGGAGAGAGAAAAGCACACGTGGCATGCTGTCACATCATTTTCTCTCTCCTATTTAGCATGTCACGTCAACAAAAATCATGAAAAAATTACACGTGTGATTTTCTCTCTCCTAGTCAACATTCCGTTAATTTTTTAACGGCGGGGTACTAAAATAGAAGCAAAACGTAACGTTAAGTACTATTTTACTAAAAAAATAAGTAAGGTACCAAAATAGGAAAACATATAAAAGTGGGTACTAAAAATATAGTTATACCTAAAAAATTAAAGTAAATCTCTTTTCATGTTCTTAATAGTTCTTTCCAAAACTATTTTTGAAAAGCAATGCTAAACAAAGTAGACATTAAGCGTTTGTGTAAATACTATCTTACTTAATAAGGTATTAATTAGACTATTTTCATTTTATGGATATTGGTTTCTTGCATGTTTAATACGACTGCTATCATTAAAATACGAGTCTAATAATTAAATTTTCACATTCTCGTAATTATATATAGAATAATTATTAGTTATAGATTAAAATTGTTTTATACTTAAAAGCGAAAATTAAACTCTCAACCACGGCTACCTAAGTCTTTTCCGCTCTCAAAAGACTTAAAAAAACACTTCACATATCAAAACTCTCATTTTTTTTTCTCGAAATCCTCATTTCTCTTTAAATTTAATAGAATAACTTTAAACGATTTTTATCACGTTTGTGTGAATCTTCATCAACAATCAATACCAACTCTTTTTATATCAACAATATATTTAGGGTTAGGATCAACTTACAAAGTGTAAAACTTTTTTAAGTTTTACATATTTTTTGGATCGTTGGATGAGGTAAATAGATGGCTGAGATTAACTCCTTACTTTTTTTTCCAAGTGATAATCTTCACATATTCGATTGTTAATCTCGTCTATTCGTTTTACCCATCCAACGATCCAAAAAACGTGTAAAACTTAGAGAGTTTACACGTGTAATTGGATCCTATCCCCAATATATATATATATATATATATATATATATATATATATATATATAGGGTTAAGATTTACTTCATGGTATAAAAATTATTTAATTTTACACTAATTCATGACCATTAGATGAGTATAATGGGTGAATGAGATGAAAAATTGAAAATAAAGGGATTTTAAGGAGAAATAAAATAGGAGTGTTTAATCTTATTCATTCATTCCACTCATCCAATAGCCATGGATTAGTGTAAAATTAAATGAGTTTTACATCATGTAAGTGAATCACATCCCACATATATAATGATAGAATCAAGTTACACAATGTAAGAGTTTTAACTTTTACATGTTTTTTTTTTAAATCTTTGGATGGGTGAAATAAATGGCTGAAATTAACAGTGGGTCACATATCTAACGATCCAAAAAAACATGTAAAACTATGAGTTTTACATACTATGTAAGTGGATTATATCCCCATCTCTCTCTCTCTCTATTTATATATAGGGTTAGAATCCAGTTACACAGTGGATTTTTAAATGGATGCAACACTGGCGACTTGAATTTCAAATGAACAAAAATTAGAGTTTTATAATTTAAGGTAGATATGTATTTCAATCCATGTTTAAAAAAAATTTAAAAATAAAACAATATATTTTAATTAATTTACATTTTGATTTTTAAATAACTTATAATTATATAGTGAGTCCTTTAGATTTTTAATCTTTATAAATTGAATTAACCGTGCTCATCGGTGCTCGCCGAGCGTGCCAGACTCATCCATATATATAGATAAGATCCAGTTACACAGTGTAAGAGTTTTTAACTTTTACACGTTTTTTTGGATCTTTGGATGGATGAAATGAATGACTGAGATTAACAATAGGTTATGTGAAGATTATCACTTGAAAAAAATAAAAAGTTAATTTTAGTCATCAATTTTACCCATCTAACAATTTAAAGAATATGGCTCTGTTTGGCAATTAGTGGATAGCTGATAGCTGATAGCGGATTACATTAGCTGATTGCATTAGCTGATTTGACTAGCGGATTGTATTAGCTGATTGTATAAAAGTGTTTGGTAAAATTAACTGATAGCTGTTTAATTATTTAAACAAGCAAAATGACATATAAGGACATGATTATATTTAATACTTGTTTGAATAATTTATCAGTTATTAATATTTTGTATCTAATAAATATTAATTAGATTTGTAAAAATTATTTTTTAATATAAATTTCCTAAACATATTTGAAAGATTTATATATTAATTTATTATTTATAAAATTGTTAAATTTTTATATGCACATATAAATATGTGATAATAAAAAAATAAAATTAACTTACAAATGTCACTATATAAATTAGTAGTAAAAACAAATAAGTCTAATATTTAATATGTTATTATTTATATTAAAAAACATTATTATTTAATTTAGGTTATTTGGAGATTTTTGGTAATTGTTAAGGGTAAAAGAGTCATTACAACTCTAATATCAAACCTCTAATCTCAAAAAGCTCATATTAGGAGCTTTTTCAAAATTAGCTTTTTCACCACAATCCGCTCTTTCAATCCGCTATTTACCAAACATCAATATTAGCGGGTTTGACTAGTCAAACCTCTAATTATGCCCCAAACCTCTAATTTTTGTCCAAACCGCTATTTACCAAACAGGGCGTATGTAAAATTATACTGCGTAAATAGATCATATCTGATATATTAAATAAGAGATTAATACTATAGGAGACTCCTACTCCTTTTCCCTTATTTTGATGTAGAGAATATTTAAAAAAACAAAGCAAAGTAGTGTTGACTGAGTGTATAGAGGGAAATGTCTAAGTAGTAGGTGGGAAAATTCCCCTTTAAGCTGTCATCTACAATGTAAGATAAATGCATAAAACAAGCCTTCTTTTCGAGAGCGACCCATGTTTCTTTTCTTTTTCTAAACTCCTCAATATTATATAATTACAGTTTAAGCTCAGTTTAATTAAATCTTTATTAACAACAAACCGTCTTTATTTTTTTCATTCACAAAATTCGACATAAAATTTCATGTAAAAATTATTAGATTCTTTATTACTAGACCCAACATGTGATATTTTTTTTTAATTTTTATCTCTTAATTATTAGTTTTATAAAAGAAATTTATCTCATTGAGTGGTTATAATGGAAAAAGATGGTGCAATTCACCCTAAATAACCTGAATTCGAGAAATATGATATGTATGGTGTCTGTGCATTTTTAAAATGCTAAAAAAATAAATAACATATACTATTATATAATTATACTAAAATACTTTTTTTTTTGATGAAAGCTAGATTGATTACAAGTAGTATCTGTTCTATATATACTCTCAACCATTTGACAATGAACGCTCAATCACCCTGCTGCAGCTGTTGGTGCTCGAACCCGTGACCTCTAGAAACAACAACCGTTCTCTTAACCACTGAGGCAAGTTGGTTCGTGCAATTATACTAAAATACTTAATACTTAAAAAAATTATATAGCAAATTATATATATACATATATATGAGATATGATCCGTTTACACAGTGTAAAACCCTATAAGTTTTACACATTTTTTGGACCGTTGGATGAGTGAAACGAATGAATGAGATTAACAGTAAATATGTGAATATTATCACTTGAAAAAAAGAGAGTAAGGAGTTAATATGAGTCATCTATTCCCCTATCTAACGATTCACAAAATGTGTAAAACTTGAAGAGTTTTACATTGTGTAAGTTGATCCTATGATTCAATTACACAATGTAAAGCTCTTTAAGTTTTACACGTTTTTTGGATCGTTGGATGAGTGAAACGGATGGCTGAGATTAACTCCTTACTTTTTTTCCCAAGTGATAATCTTCACATATTTTATTGTTAATCTCATCCATCCGTTTCACTCATCCAACGATCTAAAAAACGTATAAAACTTAAAAGAGTTTTACACTGTATAAGTTGATCCTAACCCTATATATATATATAGTTACATGCATTTTTGCATTCATTATGCACAGCTTGTTAAGGCCGGTAAATAATTAAAGAAGGCAGGCAGTAAGGTGGAAAATAGTATGGAATTAAATCTCATATGTATGAATATATGGGAATGCAATTAATTTAGCCTCAGCCATTATATTGGTCCGTGTCCAAACAGTTAATCATCTCATAAAGTCAATCACTTTTATTTTGAAAATATCTAAAGATTTTGTCCGACGAACACAGTTAAAATATCATTCTATTCGCATAAAATAATTTGTCTTAGTGGTTAAGAGAACCATGTTCTTAGAGATTACAGATTTGAATACCAACAGCTGTAGCAGGGTGATTGAGCATGCATTGTCAAATGATTAAAAATATGTATTCAAAACAGTTCAAATACATGTGTGAAAGATCTACCGTAACTCATCAAAACTCTATAAAACCGATATCAATATATTTTTACTTTTTCATAAGTTAAAGAGATGTAATTCATCATCCTTGAGCACATTTTGCTTTGTTTTTCTTCTTGAAATTGAAGCTAAATGAGTGATGATTCAAATGTTTCAAAAAAGCTTAAAATTGTTGTACTATGATTCAACAAAAAGCTTGCCCTAAAAATGATGCATGTCAAGGTGAAATGACGGGGGAGAAATAATGATTGTGAATGAGAAAAAGAACCGAAAGAATTCACAAAAATCAAAGATATGATTTTGTACTAGTTTTTTTGCATTTAGTGTTAAGAGACAAAACAAAAAGGGTTTTGGGGTCACATAATTAACTTGACAAAATGATTACAAACTAAAATCAACACTTTTTTTCTCTTTTTATGTGAAAATGGTGTTGTTAAAGTGATTGAAAATTATTTTAAATGGTCTAACGGTGTTAAGTTTTTATAAATAAGACTAAAGGTTCGAATATTGATATTGTGACTGAAGTAAACTGGATCAAGAGAGTTGTTTATATAATAAAATTTTACTATATTCAATTCAAGTTAGTTGATCAATAAGTTGAATACGGATAATTATAAAAATATTAGAAATGATATGTGAAACTATTTATTATTAATTAATTTATGGTAAATTGACAAAACATCTCAAATCTCAATTATGATGGGGATTGCTTTCTTTCATTCATTAAGAACTTTTAGGTAAGATGCTTCACCCCAAGTTATTTAATTTACAAAAGTATCATCTCCTCGTTTTTCACGAATTTTTAATCTCTAAATTGGATATATACGTGGGTTCAAATAGGAAAGAAAAAGTTTGGTTAAGATTAAAAGTTTGTTTTATTATTTAAATAGGTAAAAATTTAATTTTTAGTAAAAAAATAAAAATTTAATTTTATAGTAATTTTCACAAAAATCCTAAGCGAATTCAACCAATTAACTTTGAAAAAAATAAGGTCTTAAAAAGTAACTAAACCACAAAAATTAAGAGAGTTTAAATTTATTTTTTTAAAATTTAAAATTAAAAGGTCTCGAAAAGTAATTAAACCAAAAAATGAGTGGTCAATGTTTAATTTTATTAATTCCAAATGATAGGGTCCTAAAAAGAATAATAAACCAAACAAATTTAAGAAGGACAAAGGTTTAACTGCAATAGTTTTAAAACTATTTGGACCTAAAATATAATTAACCCATCAAACTTTAGCACCGTCCCTGGTTCTTAATTATCAACTTCTATCAAGTTACATAGTAATTTTTTTTTTGCCAAAACACGGTTAAAAAAAGTATGATGTCTAAGCTTTGGACTATTTTTTATAAAACAAAGAATTATGATAAGGGTAAACTACAAAAATCATGATTCAACTTTGTGCTCAAACTTATTTTGATCACTCAATTATTATTTTGTGCAAATTCCTCACTTAACTTTGCACATTGAACAAATTTAGTCACTTATTCATTTTCCGTTAACTTTTCTGTTGACATGGATTAATTCAATAATTTTTCATCCACATAGACGTCTTTTTATATTGGGTAAACTACAAAAATTATCATTTAACTTTGCGCTCAGACCTATTTTAATCACTCAACTATCAATTTGTGCAAATTTGGTCACTCATTTAAATCATTTATTTTTACAGTCATAATGCCGTCCTAAACTTAACACGGATGAGTGACCAAATTTGTTCAATGTGCAAAGTTGAGTAAGAAATTTGCACAAATTGATAGTTGAGTGACCATAATAGATTTGAGTACAAAGTTGAGTGATGATTTTTATAGTTTACCCCTATGATAATTATATCTGGAATGAACAGACAATTGAATTAGAAATCGATGATTCGATAAAACTAAAAATTTGCAAATTATTAAAAACCAGAAATACTCAAAAAAAACTATAGAAAGACAAGCAAAGATAAAATAAACAATACCAACATTAAAAAAGACATAAAAATACTACTTAAATCAAAATAGCAAAAGCAATGGGCTCAAACATCTGCAATAATAACATCAACTTGCACACCGGGCTCCATAATAATTCAAAAACACAAGTCTCTTGAAAACACGTCTCGGTTGGAATCATTAACTACTACTATACAACATAGGGTAAGGGCACAATATCAGTTAAGATGCAACACAAGCTTTGCCTTCCATTGAAAATTCCTGCATATGGATTGACCGGAAAAAATCACAAGGGACCTCACTGTGGCTGCTGCTGATGACCGCTATCAGTAACTTCTTCCATCTCGTCCGCATCCTCAAAGCGTTGATCATTGATTCGAAGCTGCAAGTTTTTTGCATAAATGGGATTGAAAGAAAGAAAGAAAAAACTCATGGGAAAATAACACCAAAACAAGACATATAAACAACAAAGTTTTCCGTTCGAAAGTTTCATTGAATCAAATTCAAATCATTAGCATTGATCATGTAGACTGTAGAGTGAACAGCAACTAACTAGCATATTGCATACCTCGAGCACATTGCGAGATAGGTCATGATAACCATTAGTATGACCGATTGTGTTTGTTGGATTCGGGGAGAAAGGCCACTCCACGTCATCACTCTCTGGCGATACAATATGTAATTAGAGATTTACAGAACATGCAAGCATATAAAGGAAACCATTGAGAGGCATTCAAGAAAGTATCCGTGTAGTCTATCTCATACCTCCAGCTCCATCTTCCAACTGATCAGCACTGAAAATCCAATTATGTCCTTCTTCTTCTTCTTCTAAATCAAGAATAAGCAAAAAAGCATTACAGCACAAATCAATCAGCGGATAAAAAAACGTCCGCACGACAGAAAATGGATTTTCAAATCAATAACTGGAACTCACCTTCAATAGGCTCCGGATTCAGTTCAGCACACTCGCAGAATACTTGAAACAGAGTATCCACTTTTTACAGAACAAATATATAAATGAGTCGGCATGTATTACCACTGAAGACAGAAATAATCATTTAAGAACTAGTAGAGGAAAAAAAACTGAATCATACTAACATTGGCTAGCATCAGAAGGAATAAGCCTCATCTCTCTGATCTTGGATAAATCTAAAACCTCACTGCATTCGGAATCCGAGTCCTCGGACTCATCGTCCACTTCATCATCTTGAGTATCAATCTTCAGACAAAAAGACATTAATCAGATAACGCATATAAATGGGATGAAAGAACATAAAAAATCATGGCATCAGCTTATATACAAATGGAGGAAAAGGGAAAAGAGAGGTCTCTTAGTAAATGAGGAAAAAACACATGTACTACAAGCGCTTAATGAGATTCAAAAACATTGAACATCACCACTGAAAATACACAGAAGTTATACAACTGCGTTTAATTTTGTTTCAACCCCGAATTTCAATGAGATTAGATTTTTTTCACCCCCGGCACATTGAATTCAATACCTCCATTTTCTTATCTTTAGGGGTGAGCAAAACTCGACTCGACTCGAAAAAACCGAATAACTCAACTCGACTCAAGTCAAAAATACTCGACTCGTAAAAATTTCAAATAAAGTTTGAGATATAAAATAGAAATTCGAATAACTCGAATAACTCAAAACTTTTAGTAACTAGTGAATTTATTTTTAAGTTCAAGACGAGTCCCTCAATTTATGACTCGACTCGATCGAACGCTCACCCCTACATATCTTCACCCAAGCAATCAAACAGCTAGAGGCACAAAAATCAAGCTATTGAATGCACGAGCATGATTAACAGCTAAAATAATCATAAAAATCGAAGAGCTTAAGGAAAACAAAGGGGAATTAGTTTTCTAGGCAGACAAAAGAAATTCGACGGAAAAAAGAATAAGCAAACCTGTGTGTAAATACAGGGAGAAGAGTAGGCCTCGGGATCCCTTGAAACGGCGTGCAACGAAAGAGACAAGAAATCAACGGCGTAGCCTTTTGCTCTGTCCAAATCACTCAGCCAAACAACTTGCCTACCGATCAAATGATATGATAAATTGCAAGTTCAAAACGCAATTCAAAATGATATGTTCAGAAGCAATAGTTTTGAGCAATTGAAGGTAGATTTGAAGATACCTGGTGGTGATGTAGAGAGTGCCCGGAGATTCTGGGGCACGATTTCCGAGTGCAACGGAGACGGAAGGTTGGACGTGAACAAGCTCCTCGCCGTTATCCGTGTCCAGAACAGGCTCTCCGGCGCCGATTTCGGCTCTCGCCGTGAACTGCTTAAGCCCTACCGCCATTATCACTGCTTTTGCTCTGGCTTGATGTGGGTTTTTCTAGGGTTTTCAACTTTAGTGCGTAGTGCAACTGAAACGGTTAATAATTATCGGCCTGGCATTGGTCGTTGATGTTAAAATTTTAATAGGAATGGGCCGTTGGGCTTGAGCCCATCGATTGTAGGCCCAGTATATAATGTGAATTCTATAGAGTCGAATCTCTCCAGTTTTATTTTTCAGAATTTGATTTTTTAAAAATAAATATCGCAGTTCAATTGTCGACATAAATCGACACTTTAACAATTTATATACAATAAAATAATTAAGATAAACAAGCTCGTCCCCTTGTGTCCTGATGGCAAAGGTAGATGTTCATCATCTTTTGGGACCCAGGTTTGAGCATCAGTAATGCATGTTGTGTGAGCCATCTTTAAAAAGACTAAGAAAATAGAACAGATGCTACTTTTGTTTCAACAGAGTAAACTACATAGAAGTTGGAGCTTTATCGTTGCGGCTTAAGCATCGACATCGTGATTGAGTATATATTTTCTCCAAATTCAAAATTCTAGATTTTAAACATGAAATTATTCGCCCTTAATCACTCCGATTCATTTGATGAAAATTATTTGTTATTTTTATTTAAAGATATTTGCTTGAGTTGTTACTTTAAAAAAGAAAAAATTAATTGGATTCGAACTTTCGGATTTGGATTTAAATTTTAGATATTTTATTGGATCGAACTCGTATTTATGTAATCAAATTTAAATTCGGACTTAAATTTTTTTAGAGGTCCGATTATTAATTTGATTGGACTTAATTTTTTAGAGGTCAGAACTTAGACTTTATAAAGTCCGCTCCATCTCTTGCGTCGTCAGAATCGGCATGCATGCTTAAGAGCGGCAGCTGGCTTGGTATTTTTTCTCCCCCCTCGGCGGTCCTAACTCTTCCTCGTGTTGGGAGTTGGTGCTCCACCCTTCCGTTGTGATGTTTGTCTTTCTGGTTTGGTTTGTGGATTTCTTATCATCTGTTTATGTCTTGGTTTTGATTTGTTCGTGTGTTTTTTTTTTCTGTAATGTTCTCTTTTTCTCCCCATTGTTCCTTTTGTGTCTTTGTATGTTATTTGTCTTGAATGAATGACCGGCTTTTGTTAAAAAAATATATCAACAGTGTAATAATAAAAGATTTATATTAATCATAATTGACATTAAATTTTGAATTTAAACCACTTGTAATTATTTTCATTTAATATTTTTTAGTCACTTGTATAGTTTAGCTTGAACAAAGAAAATGATTATATATATATGTATACATATATATATATATATATATATATATGTGTATATATCACCTATTTTGAATATATTTTTTTACTTGATTTTTCTACTCGCATTTCTAATTTTAAGTTTTGATTTCTACTAATTTTTCTTTATATTATAGCTAATAAACGATATTTAAAACTCGTGTAATAATTAAAATTTTAACTAAATTAAGTAACTTGTTTAACTAAACATAAGATTAATGAATAATACGAGAACTCTAATACATCAAATAGCTTGAATGGGACGATTGAACGGAGATAACAAAAAGCTACTTTGGTGTGTGCTAAAGGTCTCGCAAAAGAAACTCTAACATGCATCGCACTTTAAACTAAAGCCATCAGCCCATATTCTTCTGCCCTAAAGGAATAATTTATTAATTATATGGTATAAATATTTCCTTTGTACCGATAAATGTTGGGTATAATGATAAATTATTATTTTTTATTTTTAATGAAAAATTTAGACTAAACTTTAAAAATAACATTATTAAAATAAATAATTATGAAATTCAAACATAAATAATTCTGTGACGGCAAATGCACTTTTTTGTTTAACCACTTATTTCAATTCTTTGATCGACTAATCTAGATTAGATACTGTAAAAGATCGTTATGGGGTGGTCTTTTCAATTCAATTGTTCCATTCACCTTGCTTAATAATCTAATGCCTCATCGCACTAAACAAACTGTTAAGTATGACTCATATACTGTAAAAGAACAGATGTTGGCTACTTTAACTAGGATTATAATTGTTCTAACCCTTCGAGGAGTAGTATTCCTTATCCTAGTTAGAATAGGACTTGGATGTAGGGGCTATGTAAAGAGGCTTACCCACACCACATTAGGCACTTCATCAATTGTTCTTTAGGCTTTGCAGAGCGAGAACATCTGTCCATCAAAGGAGTACTTGAGTTTTCTGTGGGCTCGGGATTAAGTGGGTTGGGAGTGAGGGGCAAAGCCCCCGTGATATGGTACGGTGTATCTTTGTAATTGTACCGGGTCTATAAATAGATGTGTTATTTGTAACCTAAGGACCATTGATTGAATAAAAAAAACACCCGTTCTTTGCTCCCCGAGGTCGTAAGCACACTGCTGAACCTCGCTAAATCTCTTGTGTTCTTGCTTGTTTGATTTTCATTTTCGTTTGTCATATCCAGATCGGATACTGTAAAAGCTCGTTATGGGGTGATCTTTTCAATCCAATTACTCCATTCACCTTACTTAATAATCTAATGCCTCGTCGCACTAAACAAATTGATTGTCGATAAATGCACTTCATGCATGCACAATTTTTTTTTTTTTTTTTTTGCATTGTTAGTTTCCTAGCCGCCAAGCTGCTTTATCTCCTCTACCAAAGGAGATTCTCCTTAATTTGATGTTGACCTTAATAAAGCCTACATTTTTTTTTAAAGTTGCCAACTTAGGCAAATCCTCATTGACATCCATTTCTAGCCAAATGTTGCACCTGGTGAAAAAAAATGCTCCACTAGTTCAATCTCTTTCGACTTTACTTAAAGAAGTTTCTTTTCTTCTCACCACAATGATGCTGATGTACCATTGTTTAGCCACATAAATTTACCTAATTTTTTAGTACTTCTAATGGATTTGCTAAAAAACTTTCAATCCAAGTTGTAGCCTCGTTCATCGGTGAAAGAAAATAAATAACTTCGCCGCAACGCCAACGAGATAGCTGTTGAGAAAGAATTCGATGTTGAAGATGCTAGAAGAAGATTGATATTCGTGGAGTTAGATATTGCAAAAGAACAATTTGGTGTCGGAGTTGTGTTTGATGTTGAAGGAAGATGTACCGATGGTAAATTCTTCGTGGAGTTCATCGACGCGGAAGCCTTGTTTACCTTGAAGTTAAACGACATCAAAGGATGGGAGAAAAGTAAGGGTTAGGGGTTTAAGAAGGTGTTCTGAAATTGGGAAGACAACAAAATAGAATAGATTAAGGAGAATGGAACTAAATTAGTAGCGATTAAATTGATAGAATATTAAAATATTAAAAGTTAATTTTTTTAAAAAAATTATGATCAAATCACAACAAAATGTTACTGTTGAAAATTAAATTTCAATGACTCAAATAACCTTTCAATAATTTTTCATAATTTGTAATTATATTAGTTAGGGGTGTGCATTCGGATTCCGGATATTTCAAAATTTTAAATCGGTAAGTTAGTAATTTGTATTCGATTCGAATGAAAAAAGATATTTAATTTTTTGGATATCAAATTTTCAAACCAGATAAGATATCTGATCTAAATTATCTGAAAAATAAAAAATATATAAGATATTTAAATTTTCATATCAGATCAACGAATAAACAAATCAAAATCGGTTAGGTTTAATTTTTTTTGCACACCCTTATGAGTGGATGAAATCCTCTGCCTCTTTTCGGTGTCCCTACTTATGCCTCACGCTCAAAATTAAGTTTAGGGTTTAAGATTTTAGGTTATGAGTTGTTGGTAGAGTTTAGAGTATGGTGTATTTTTTAGAATATAGAATATCGGGTTTAAAATTTAGAATTTAGGTTTAGGGCTTGAAATTTAATTTTATAATATTTTTAGTGTCGGGACATAAATAGGGCACCGAAAATGTGAATATGATTTTTATCCCTTATGAGTAGCTTACCCTATGAAAATATTACTATGTATAAAATAAGCATTGCGCTTTGTTTGTCGCTCCACAAACTACGAAGAGTCGAGAAAAAGGCTGGCCGCGACAGATAAACAAAAGAAAACGAAAGAAAGTTTGGAGAGCAGCGCAGCACCATAACCCATAGCACTGTTGGTCTAGAAAAGGCTGGAACCGAACCAGATTCCACCAAGACCAAGACCTATGCATATGCCTAAAAAGCAGCATTCCAGCACTGTTTTTTCCTCCTTTTTCCATGCATTTTTGTGTAATCCCAGATATTCCACAGTTTAAAACTCTTCATTTTCGGGTACCCCCCAGCTGCTAAACACTGTAACCTATACGGAACAATCCTATCTTTTTATCTTCCGGTTGTTGGAGGGAGATGTCCGACAGAAAAAAAAACATTGGCATCCAATGCTCAATTATTTTAGTAAAATCAAACTATGATCAACACATTGATTTTTGCCTCTTTGTTCCGTTTCTAAATCAACATTTTTATCATTGGGTTGATTAATTGGTTGTTGGGCTTTTATTTGGTAAAATGACAAAAGATGCCCTCAATGTTTGTATATTTTGTTATTTGCCCCCCTAATTTTCTTAGTCTAAATATGCCTCCAACGTTTTCTTGTTTTGTCATTTGCCCCCTATTCTTTCTTTTGGTCCAAATATGCCCCCAGCGTTTCATTCGTAGTCCAAATATGCCACGTTAGATGGAAAATGTCAGTCAACTGACGTTCAACAACTGATGCTGACTGGACTTGCCACGTATTAAAATATGCTCATGCCACGTCAAAAAAAATTTATAAGCCGTTGACCGTCAGTTGATTGACAGTTTACATCCAAAATGACATATTTGGACCAAAAAAAAGAATAAGGGGCAAATGACAAAACAAACAAACGTTAGGGACATATTTAGACCCAGAAAAAGAATAGGGGGGCAAATGATAAAACATGCAAACGTTAAGGGTATCTTTTATCATTTTACCCTTTTATTTTTGTCTATGTTTAGATTTCTGTACTGCGATTGAACCTATTAAAAGGGGTTATTCTTCAAAATTTTAAATAGTCCAATTTTAATTTAATTTGGATCGATTTTATTTTTTGATTTTTTTATATGGATTTATATTTCATACATAGGCAATAGAAATAATTTTTTTTAGAAATGGCTTAATTTTGGGATTTAATGTTAGAATTTTGAGTTTAGAGGTTATGAGTTTAGGTTTAGGGGTATAGAATTTAATGATTATGATTAAAATTTAGGGTTTATAGGTTAAGGTTTATAATTTAGCCTAATATGGTTATAATTTTAAGTTTTAACCTACAAACCTTGTATTCTAACCACAATCCATCAATTCTAAACCACTAAACACAAACCCCTAACTTATAAACCATAAAATCTAATCATAAATGCTAAAAATTAAGGCGTTTGTGAAAACCTTTTGTTTTTACCAGATGTTTATAGGATAATTATTCTTTTTTATATTAGTTTTATTTTACTTTGTTTAAGAAAAGAACCTAATAAGTGTCTCATTAGAAAAATAGATAGGAGACACAAGTTTAAATCGTTTTGTCTACAAAATATATATTCATTGTCAAATGATTAAAAATATGTAAAACAGATATTACCCGAACATCATAATTGAATTCGATGGATTTTTTATCCCGTTGTAGTAGTGTCGATAGAATCCAAATTTGTGATACCTGACGAAAGGTGGTCCTCTTATATTTTTCTCATTTGGCCAAATCCCACCGTAAAATGACAAAGTTTTATTTTAGTCCCCACACTCTTTTTTTAATCTTTTCCAATATGATTTTTCTTTTACCAGACCTAATGCTGTGCTTGAGCCTTGAGCAAGCCACGATATGTCGGTCTCTTTACAGTTTACACCGTCATGATTTGAGCCCCACTCCCCGATGACAAAACAAAGGTGTTTGATACCAATAACGAATTTTAGAATTGAGTTTTAAGGCACAAACTCTAAAATTATAGAAAAATAAAATTAATCTTTTATACCGTTATTAAAGATTTTTTTTAAAATAGAAAGAGACAATAGTAGAAGTGTATACAGTTTGGTTAAATTTTTTTAATTGTCTGGTGGTGATTATAAGGCAATATTCACTCGCAGACCCAAAGGTAATATATTATGGGTCTGTGCTCACCCTGAACTTTTTAAAACTGACACATTTGTCTTTAATTTTTTTAAATTTTTATAAACTAGTCCTTAAATTTTTGTAATATTTATGACTTGGGTCCACCCTAAAATTTTGAGACTTTATGTGAGCCCACCCTAAAATTTTGAGACTTTATATGTGCCCACCCTTAAATATATTTCTGGATCAACCACTGGTAGTATATGTTTATATAAATTCTTAACCATTTGACAATGTAAACACACATTACAGACAAAGCGAATTGATCTCCAGTCTTTTAGAATGAACATCATCATTTTTTCTACTGAGACAACTCGTTGGATTCCAGTTTAGTTCAAGTTTAAAATTACTAGGTTGAGAATATCGTTACCATTTTAATTTTAATTTTGATTAACGAGATGATTGCTAACAAAACAGATACGTGTACAAAATTAAAAAAAAACTAAACCAAATCAGATTTAAAAATAATTTTAACTGTTCGTCCGTTAAAAAAACTATTACGCAATAAGAACATGACAATGCCATTTTAATTATTATATTAAAATTTTAAAAATAATATAATTTAAAACAAGTTAAAATTTCCACCCCCCCCCCCCACCAAACTCTAATATCCAAGACAACAAATTCTATGCTGCCGTTGCCGAAAACCACTACTACTATCGTCGGAAGTTACTGTCCATTTCTCTCAACCAGCCATTGCCGATATTTTTGTAAACTGTTAAACACTTAAAATTATAACGGTTGAAACTTTAAATAATTTTTTATTAAAAAAATATTGTAACCATTTAAATTTTTTAAAAAATGTATAATTTGGATTTTTTTGTATTAAGCCTAATTAGAAAAGAAGAAAAAAAAAAGTAGTAAGCCAAGTGTGAGGAAATGTGAAAGTAGTGGAGTGGTGCAGTCATGTCAGATTCTGACCTTTCTGACACACATCGCACAATCCAAACAGAGGCAAACTAAAAAGTTTAATGTAAATTTGTTGTTATTAAATTAAAGTTTCTACCACCAATCAAAAATTCAGAGCTGTGAACCAACCTCTTAAATTTATTATTATTATTTTTATTTTGAATTTTGAATGTTTGTTTGTATTATCAACTGCGGACCTGCGGTTTCTCCTCCGCTGCCACCTTCTCATTTTGACCAGAATATCATCGACTTGATGGAGCTCATATCAATGGTTCATATTCATGGGAGGTCTAAATTAGGTATCTAAATGAGAAGAGACAGATTATGAGTTATTCGAGCCTGACTCGATCAACACTCAGCTCGATTAGGCTCGACTTTAGCTCGAACTCGGCTCGAGTTCTTAATGAGTCGAGCTGAGCTACTTGATACCCGACTCGAAAAGCTCGCGAGCTACTTAAATGTATAATAAACTATTTTTAAATTTTTAAAATTAAATTAAACTAAAATGTAGGTTTGGTGTTTTTGGTTGTTATGTTATGTTAGTTTGATTTTTAGTTTAAATTTCTTTATATATTTATGTGTACTTTTTTTCTCGTACTCGGATTATGAGTTTTTAATGAGTCATATAGAAATATTTTTTTGTATGATTATTATCATTATTATTACGAACAATGTTGTAAATAAAATGATACAGATTGCGAGCTACTCGAACTCGACTCGATCAAAGCTCGATCAATACTTGACTCGATTGGACTCGACTCAAACTCGAGCTCGACTCGAATTCTTAAAGAGTCGAGTTCAACATAATCAAGCTCGACTCGAATTCTTAACTAACGAGTCGAGCTGAGTTTAACACTACTCAAACTCGACTCGGCTCGTTTACGCCCCTAATGGCAATTGTCTTACGGTACAACGTTCTTAGGAGATCCTATCCTTTCAATCCGGGTAGTCTACTAACGTGGTCATCGTAAGTGCCGTAACAGACCATCCATAAACAACCACGTGGCGTACGTAGGCAGATTCTTTTTGGGTTCATTTGGATCGTATATTTTATCCTCCGAAAACATTACTACATTTTTCTTTTTTTAATCATAATATATTTTAATTTTTAAAACCAAGTCAAGACAAAGAAAACATAATTAAGCTTAATAAGCACTAATTATTTCCTTAATCTTATCTAACAGCTAGCCTTTTATAGGTTTCACATGTGAACAAAATATTATTTTTTCCTATAAAATTTCATGAAAGTTGTTAGTTTTGTCATTTGTAATGGTGAAGTCTTGTGAGGAAAACCTCGCACATTTATTATTTAAATTTACATTATTTATGTGAATGTAGATTTAAATATTAGAATCTATTTTATATTACAAAATGAATAATATATTTGTTTTTAAGCGGATACAAAATTCAACTTTTAGTATATTTAGATTTGTATGAATTTAAATATCTGATGAATAAAAATTAATTTTAATTCAAAAAACAATATTCGGATAATTATGAACAACTATCATGATGTCACTAAATTATTAACTCAATTCAAGCAGTTAGATTAAAAATTGAATTTTGTACTAAAAACCTCATTTTAAAAAAGTAATTTAAATAATGATTAATATCCTATATATTGGTGGTGAAAATTAAAAGTTTCCACAAGCGCCTTAATTTTAGGGTATATGAAGTTAGTTTAGGGTATAGAGTTTATGGGATTAGGTGTAGGGGTTTAGAATTTAGGGATAGTTGTTTCAATTTAAGATTTAGGGTTTATATGTTAGAGTTTAGTTTTTAGGGTAATATGATGAGGATTTAGGTTTAAACTTGTAAACCCTAAATTATAACCATAAACCTTAAATTGAAACAATTGTCCCTAAATTCTAACCCCTTGGACTTAAACCCCTAAACCATATACCCTAAACTAACTCACTATACACTAAAACTAAGGCGCTTGTGAAAACTTTCAGTTTCCACCGACTGTGTATAGAATATTTATCCTTTAAATAAATGGCCCCGCCCAGAGTTATTTTAAAAAATAAACCCTAAATTTTCTAGTAAGGCCCTCGCGTTTTACAAAAAGAGAGTTCCATATTAAAAACGCAGGAAATTAATTTTTTTATTACTCAACATAGAACTCGCATTTTACAAAAAAAATAAATTCGCCTTTCATTTTTTTAAATAACTCCGAACGAAGGTTATTTATCTAAATAACTTTTTAAAATGAGTTTTTCATTTAAAATTACCTAGAAATATTGCCAATTAAATACATATTTCATCCATAAGTTATTGTTTCATATTATTACATAATACACATAAATGTTTACATATCAGTTAATAACATTGATCACAATTCTATTAACTATGAATGACCAGATTAACATATGCTGATAATTTGTGAATGAAATTAATATGTTCAAATGTTTAGGGATCAATTTAAAATAATCATAATTTAAAGATCATAATTTAAGAACATATTATACAATTAACTCTAAATAAAATAGTTAATACAGTTATAAAGTATTACAACCATTTGCCAACTACTCTCTTTTAGAAATCTCTTTATCAGAAAAGAATGTAGAGACCGTCAGGGGTCAACCAAAGTCTCATCAATCTCAAAAACTACCTGCAAACCCACTCCCCATGATTCTTCACTACTTCAAAAACCCCAATAAATCCAACGGTTCACACTCCTTATCTTCTCCTTCATCTCTTTCCCTTTCATTTTTAGATCTTTTTTGTTGTATTTTACCCATTTTTTAAACTCACTTTTTAAGGATTACCCCTTTTTCTACTGAAGCAAAAGCATGGCCATCACTTCATCTTTGTCTCTTCTCTTTGTCCTACAAAGACTGACCAGAGAGAACTGAGAAACCAAAAAAGGGTTTTTTTTAAACCCATTTTCTTCTACAAACTTGTTTTAGGCTGAAAAATCTGAGAAACTGAAACCCCAAAAGCAATGGCTTCCATTTTGTTCAACCTTTGTGGCTTATGTTTCTTCTTCCTCCTCACAACCCCATGTTGTTTCAGTGCCAAAACTGAGCTGAAATCGTTAATGGATGTCAAAGCTGGTTTAGACCCAGATGAAAAGTATCTATCTTCATGGAGTTTGAAAGGTGAACCTTGTGATGGTTCTTTTGAAGGCTTAGCGTGTAACGACAAAGGCCAAGTAGCCAACATTTCTTTGCAAGGCAAAGGGTTGTCCGGAAAAATCTCGCCGGCGATTGCCGAGCTCAAGCACTTGACGGGGCTTTACTTGCATTACAACGCTTTGTACGGTGAAATCCCAAGAGAAATAGCTAACTTGACTTTGCTCACTGATTTGTATTTGAACATGAATAATCTCTCCGGTGAGATTCCTGCTGAAGTTGCTGATATGGGGAACTTACAAGGTCAGTTTACTGTTTACTGCTCTGTTTCGTTTTGTTTTTTCATTGTCTTTAGCATGTATTGAAACATGTTTTGTTGTTGTTGCATGTTACTTGTAGTGTTGCAGCTGTGTTATAACCAGTTGACAGGAAGCATACCCACAAAGTTGGGATCTTTGAAGAGGCTTAATGTTCTTGCTTTGCAGTCCAATCAACTCACTGGTGCAATCCCAGCAAGTTTAGGGGATTTGGGCACTTTAATGAGGCTTGATTTGAGTTTCAATAGTTTATTTGGTTCAATCCCCATGAAACTAGCTGATGCTCCTATGCTTGAAGTTCTGGACATTCGGAATAATTCGCTTTCCGGCAATGTTCCACTTGGTAAATCATGTTTTACTTTGTTCTTGTTTGATTTTTGTGTGATTTTCAGTACAACATTTGATTGTGTTTTTCCCCTTGTTTGATCTAGCTCTCAAGAGACTGAATGATGGTTTCCTGTTCCAAAACAATCTCGGTTTATGCGGGACGGGTTTCGAATCTCTGAACCCCTGTAATGCCACCGGACAAGGTAATCTGAGCAGACCGGAGGCGTATGGGGCAGCTGGTCTTTCTAGGGAAATACCAGAGACAGCAAATCTGCGGTTGTGTGAGCAAACTCAGTGTTCTAAGCCGGCGAAATCTCGAACGGGACCTATTCTTGCTGGCCTAGTTGTTTCCATGGTTGCATTATCTGCTATAGGGTTCTTCATGTTTAAACAATATCGTTGCCGAAAACTGAAGCTTCGTGACTCGATCGATGTTTCTAATAGCTGCCTTAGCACTGATCAAGCCAAGGGAGTTTGCAGGAAGAATGGCTCACCACTCGCTAGCCTCGAGTATGCTAGTGGTTGGGATCCTTTGGATGGCAGGAATTTCAATGGCTTCACCCAAGATGTTCTTAAGAGCTTTAGGTTCAATTTAGAAGAGGTCGAGACGGCTACTCAGTACTTTTCGGAGGTAAATTTATTCGGGAAGAGTAACTTTTACACGACCTATAAAGGGTTCCTGAGGGATGGATCTGCTGCCGTGATTAAAAGGATCAGCAAAACGAGTTGCAAATCTGATGATGCAGAGTTCTTGAAGGGATTGAATGTTTTGGCGTCGTTGAAGCATGATAATTTGGTGCAGCTGAGAGGCTTTTGTTGCTCGAAGGCCCGGGGAGAGTGCTTCCTCGTTTACGATTTCGTCCCCAACGGGAATTTACTGCGCTATCTCGATGTGAAGGATGGTGATGGCATGGTCCTAGACTGGTCCACTAGAGTTTCCATTGTTAAAGGCATAGCCAAAGGTTGGTCTCTAGTTTTTGGCCTTAATCTATTGCATGGTTAAAGTGTGGTTCCTATTTGCTAAACTAGATTTGTTTGATTGTGTCTTGTTTTGGAACAGGGATAGCATACTTGCATGAGTACAAAGTGAACAAACCCGCACTCGTCCACCAAAACATTTCGGCCGAAAATGTGCTCATCGATCACCGGTTCAAACCGCTGCTTTCGGATTCCGGCTTGCACAACATCCTCACCATCGACATCGTCTTCGGAGCACTCAAGGCCAGTGCTGCCATGGGTTACCTAGCTCCTGAATACGCCAATACCGGTCGTTTCACCGAGAAGAGCGACGTTTATGCATTCGGGGTAGTTGTTTTCCAAGTCCTCTCCGGGAAGCAAAAGATCACCAGCTTGGTACGTTTGGGAGCCGAATCTTGTTGCAGGTTCCAAGACTTCATTGACCCTAACCTCCACGGTAGGTTCTTCGAATATGAAGTGGCTAAACTAGCTAGAATCGCGTGGCTTTGCACTCATGACTCTCCAATCGAAAGACCGTCCATGGAAGAAGTGGTCCAAGAACTCGGTAACTGCAGTAGCCGTCTCTAGTTGCATATTGGTTCTTATGGTGACGATGTCGTCGCCAACTACTCACCGGGGATGAATGGGGCATGCTTTTAATTGTTGTGTCCTCTTGCAAGGACAAGGCCTTAAAGAATTATGTGTATTATTGCACCGTACTAATCGTATTTTCAGTCGATTTTCATGTGAATTTGACATCGGTTCTTCGAAAATTTTACGACAGTGGTCGATTTTCTTTCATTAGCAACAAATGATTTACCAATCTTTGTTTTGAGTATGAATGAACTCAGTTCCATGTTTTGGTTACTCCCGATCATTCGTATCGTGTTAATGAATACTCAACCAATCGAACGATGGAGCGAACCGTACGGTAGCACTTTTTATGGTACATTGATATTTTTACAGTGCAAGAATGGGGAATGAAAACCCTTATATTTGTAGACATGCTTTAGGTCCCATGGGACATTTATGGCGGATGTAATCCTTGGCAGTAAATAATGCCATTTTGAGTGAGAGAGGCAAAATCATAGTATCAAACATACGATGTTTGCCTGTCTGTCCTTAAACATGGTGGAATATCATGAAGCAGAATGAATAATTTAGCTTCTGATTTACCGCCTATCACTATTTTTTCCCCTCTCTTTGCTTTGATTGCCAGTTTTCTTTCTGTTGTTCATCTTCAGGCTCAAAGTGGGGTTGGTAGAAATAATCATTCTGGTCCATCTTATTTCAAGATGTAACAGAAAAAATAGAGGTAGACGACTAGTCACAAAATGAATTTTTTTGGCAAAATGACAAAAAATACTCTTAACGTTTGTATGTTTTGTTATTTGGTTCCCTATTCTTTTTTTTGGTCTAAATATGCCCCAACATTTGTTTGTTTTGTCATTTGACCCTTATTTTTTTGGCAAAATGACAAAAGATGCACCCAACGTTTGCTTGTTTTGTCATTTGGCCCCCTATTCTTTTTTTTGGTCCAAATATGCCCCTAACGTTTGCTTGTTTTGTCATTTCGCCCCCTATTCTTTCTTTTGGTCCAAATATGCCCCCAACATTTCATTCGTAGTCCAAATATGCCCCCAACGTTTCAATTCGGTCCAAATATGCCCCCGTTAGATGAAAACTGTCAGTCAACTGACGTTCAACAACTAATGCTGACTGGACTTGCCACGTATTAAGATCTGCTGATGCCGCGTCAAAAATTTTTTATAAGCCGTCGACAGTCAGTTGATTGACAGTTTACATCCAACATGGACATGTTTGGACTATGAATGAAACGTTGGGGGCATATTTGGATCATAAGAAAGAATAGAGGGCCAAATGACAAAACAAGCAAACGTTGGGGGGCATATTTTGACCCAAAAAAGAATAGGTGGCCAAATGACAAAACATGCAAACGTTGGGGGCATCTTTTGTCATTTTGCCTATTTTTTTGGGTCCAAATACGCCCCCCAACGTTTCATTTATAGCCCAAATATGCCTCTGTTGGATGTAAACTGTCAATTAACTGACGGTCAACTGCTTATAAATTTTTTTGGACGTGGCATCAACAGATCTTAATACGTGGCAAGTTCAGTCAACATAAGTTGTTGAACGTCAGTTGATTGACAGTTTCCATCTAACAAGGACATATTTGGACCAAATTGAAATGTTGGGGGCATATTTGGACTACGAATGAAACGTTGGGGGCATATTTGGACCAAAAGAAAAAATAGGGGGCAAATGACAAAACAAGCAAACATTGGGGCATATTTGGACAAAAAAAAATAGGGGGCCAAATGACAAAACATGCAAACGTTGATGACATCTTTTGTCATTTCTGTCCATTACAATACAATTGAGAGGGACTGTGGCTGGCTTTGAGAAGGTTGAGGTCGAAACAAATAACTAAGAATCATTTCAAATTTTTATAGGAGTATCAACAATGCTTCGCATATAAGGTAGTATATGTTCATTGACAATGAATATACACATTGTAGACATTGCAATTGAACTCGTGTCTCTTAAGATAAATATTATCCACTTTTCTACTGAGATACTTGTTGGATTCAACTATATTATTCTTTAATATAAACAAACTTTAATATTTATTTTATCTTGATTTATTGAACGAGAGAATAACTAATTTTCTCCTTAATTATTAAAAGCAAATTAACTTCATTTATCATTTTCCTTCTAAAAATCATGTTATTCCTCTCCTTCTATATGCAATAATACAAATATCACATCCCATTGAAACTCTTGATTTCAATCGCATCTGGACTTCTACAATTAACCTAGGACTTTACAATATGTAAAAGTTGAGTGACTTGTTCCATGATTTGCTAATTTTCTGAAGTATGGGACTAAAATGTAATTCAAGATATAATACAGGTATTTGTACAGTAATTTCACCACAAAGCAAAATACATATAAAAGAACTCATTCACAAATGCCGGTAAATAACTACCTCGTATTTAATATTTATACGATACGTTTCAGTCTTTTTCGATCGAGAGAAAAATAAATGGGGAATAAGTCTTGCGTATTTTGTGCCTGCGTCGAACAGGCGAATATCGGCGTGGTGGAGCGATTTGGCCGTTTCGAGAAGTTGGCGGAGCCTGGCCTCCACATATTTAACCCTTTCGCCGGTCAATATCTCGCCGGCATACTTTCCACCAGAATCTCCTCTCTCGATGTCCGCATCGAAACCAAAACTAAGGTAAAATTACGTATTCTCAGCTAATTCTATTCCACGCATTATTCCTTCTACTCTATATGAATAGGCCTAGCACTAGCAGAATTGAATTCGATTGATCATAAATTTGTGTTTGATCAGTTTTCATGTTTTTGGTGAGATATTTCACAATATCGTTGACAGTTTTATTCGCTGTAGGAGAAGAAGAAAATAATAGATTTGAAGTGTGCGGAAAGTATTTTTGAATTTCATGATTTTTCTCCATTTTTTCATGTTTTTGTTTCGAAGGCTTAGCCTAGACATTGCCACATTGGAGAATGGTAGGTAGTTGTTGTGATTCGAGCTCCAAATCTGTTGAACCTTGCCTTTTAAGAGTGATTATATGAACAGATTGAGGTAAGCCCTGGCTTCGATTTTTATATGAACAGATTTGAGCTCCAAATTACTGGTTGCCTTTTAAGAGTGGATTTAGCTTTTGATTTTAAGGGTTTATGAATTATGAGTAGTCGGTACAATAAACAAACAAATAGCAATATGATTTAATAGTAATAGTATTCAATTTCTATGCTTAAAGTTACACACACATACTAAAGGCAATTGATTTGCTCGATTCAGTACAGAAGAATCCGATTATGAAGATGAAATGTTACATTTTGTAGGACAATGTGTTTGTGCAATTGCTTTGCTCGATTCAATACAGAGTGGTTAAGGCACATGCTGATGATGCATTCTATGAGCTGCAAAATCCTGAAGAACAGATCCGGGCTTATGTGTTTGATGGTAATGTTCTTGCTCTTCTTTTTGCACTCTGCCTATAAGTATTCATGCTATTCATTATTAGTTATCCTCCCCCATCTTCTCCCTTTTGTTTTATTTCTGAGTACTAAACATTTCATTTCTTGGGGCAGTGGTTCGAGCTTTAGTTCCTAGAATGAATTTGGATGATCTCTTTGAACAAAAGGGTGAGGTTGCTAAAGCTGTTCTCGAGGAACTTGAGAAGGTACTATAATGCATTCTTTTTCTCTCATTCACCCCCCATTTAGTTACTTATTCAAGTGTTCTTAAATTATGTGCATAAAAAATATGTATAAGAGACATTTTGGTTCAGAAACAGCTCTGCTGGTGAGAAAAGATCCACTAATATGTCGGTGGTCGACTTGTTGCTTTCAACTTGTGTGTGTCGAAAAATAGATATTAGATAGTTAATGAAATACATGCATACTCTGCTACTATATATAGTGGTTTTATTCTTCTGGCTTGCATCTCCCATTACACAAATGCCTCGGGAGGAAGTCAGGAAGGGGAGCAAACAATTTGTTTTGTGAAATGTGAGATTTCGAATGCTACTAGATAAAATGTGACAACTTTCTATCTAATTGCATTATAGAGATTATGTTCCCATCTGATTTTTTTTAATAAAAAGCTTTTCTCCATAGCTGTTCTTGATTTTATCTTTTGTAAGGCTTCCTGCAAGTACAAAATCTGAAATCATGCATCAGGTGATTGGAGAGTATGGATATAGCATCGAGCACATATTGATGGTTGACATCATACCTGATCCTGCTGTTCGCACGGCAATGAACGAGATAAATGCAGGTAAAATTAAATCCCAGTTTCTTTAAGAATCACTAGAACATGGTGCCAAGTAAATCAACGACCATGAGCCATTCATCTGAAGTTGAAAAAAGACCAAACTTCACCATGATTTTGTCTCCACAGCTCAAAGACTTCAGCTTGCGAGTGTGTACAGAGGTGAAGCTGAGAAGATTCTCCAAGTTAAAAGAGCAGAAGCTGAAGCCGAATCCAAGTACTTAGGCGGAGTCGGTGTGGCAAGGCAGCGCCAGGCAATCACAGATGGGTTGAGGGAGAACATATTGGACTTCTCTCACAAAGTGGAAGGCACCTCAGCCAAGGAGGTGATGGATCTTATCATGATCACACAGTACTTCGACACGATCAAGGACCTCGGCAACTCCTCAAAGAACACAACCGTGTTCATTCCACATGGACCCGGTCATGTTAGGGACATCGGTGAGCAGATCCGGAATGGGTTGATGGAGGCATCTAGTGCTCAACTAAATGTTGAATGAATATCAAGACAAACGATCTAACAGGTTGGTCTTTGTGTTTAGATTTGTTATGCTTAAGTTAAGCCGAAGGCTATTTGCTTTTGATGGACCTAATGACCTATGGCTCAGTCTTTGCAGGCCGTAGTGACCCAACACTTCTGGCCATTGGCAATGGGTTCCAGGTGAAGGTTCATTTAATGCATTTCAAGGATAAATTTGGAGAATAATCCGAATGAGAGTAAATATTTGAAATGGAGGGGATGTTGAAGAATTTTTGGGATATAGGCCATTTTTTATAATATATGGGGACCTCGCCATGTGCAGGTAGTTAGGTCTAATTTTTTAATATTTTTTTCTCAAACCTCGCCTTCGTATACTGTAGAAAATAGCCTATATCCTTAAATATTTTCCAACATCCCTTATATTTTAAATATTAACTTTCATTTGGCCTAAAAATCCAACAGAACCGCATTTCAGTGTCTTGGAATTTTGGGCCATTGTAGTTTGATTTTTTTTTCTAGGAAAATAAATTCCGCACTAATTGTATGTAAGATTCTATGGTTGATTCAATTGAATTTATGTAATGTGTGTATAAAAAAGTGGCCTTCACATCTCATATTTTCCCTCTAGATCAAGCTGTGGACTATGCTTTTTTCTTTTTTCTTTTTGAGAATTGGACAAATTTATAATGAGTTTTCATAGAAAATATCATTGTTATTTTAAAGATTATCGGAAGTCCAATCAAAGCTTTAGGAAGTTTTTAACCTGTAAAAAGGCTTTGGCCCATGCAACGTGGACCAATATAAAAACTGTCTCCTTTGAAATTCTAAATAAAAATAAAAAATTATTTTGAAAGATACAAAAGAAAGTGTAATCATGAAATTAGGAGAATATTAAATTATTTTGTTTGTAATGAGTATATGAACCATCATTACTAGTAGGTAAATGTAGTTGGGGACTTTGGTAGGTTTTGACTAATATTAATTGGTAATTTAATGATATTTTTAAAGGGTTATATTTTGATGCATAAATTGTGTAAAAAAATTACACAGCCATTTTATAAAATTTAAAACTTAAATCTTAAATTTTATCACCCTAACATTTAAACTTTAAACTCTAAATTCTAACCATAAACCTTAAATTCTACACTCTATACTTTAAATCTCTAAACTCTAAACCCCAACATAAAATTTTAAACCCTAAAATTGAACACAAGCTTGTGTATCAAAATATTAGATAAAATGATTTTTCTCTATCTATTTATTTCATTCTTTATATTTTTATTATATTTAACTCCAAAACTTTTATTTTCTTTATCGAATTGACCTCATAAAACTATTGACCGACTAATATATATTTTTGGTATATCTATTAATCTTCGACTCATTGTTCAATTAATTTGTATCAATTACTATAAAAACTATTATGAAAATGACTCTCCTAACCGAATTTGCTCTATTCACAACTCAAAATTCAAACCTTACTTAAGAGGCTTAGTATACCATCTCGTCAAACCAATCGATAGTTAGTTACACCTTATATGTTCTGAATATACTCTCAACTATTTGACAATGTATGCGAACCCGTGACCTCTAGGAACAACAGTCATTCTTTAACCACTGAGGCAAGTTGATTCGTAAATAAATAATATTTTTTATGATTACATGAACCAACTAGACTAAATCAAGCACAAAAAAAACGTTCAGGCTGGATTACCCTGCTTAACTGGACAGGTTTGGCTCAAATTGGCTTGCATAATAGCAGCCAATCCATTGAAAATAAGAGAACCGAGAGAAGAGTAAAGGAGGAAAAAGATAAGGGTCCACAAAGCAATTAAGACCAATACCAATGGCAAATACAAATCAACATCATCTCACATTACAATAATAAATGGACCTCAATTCTCTGTTTCAAAACCAAAAACAATCAACAACCATATAAGTGGTATGAGGGGGAAAAAAAGAAAGAATGTTTAATCATGGAGTAAAGTTGAAAGTGTCAAGATTCTTGTACCCAAAAAAAGGAGGGTCCTCCTCCTGTCCTATGTACTAATGATTATACTTTTCTTAACAAAATTAGTGGGATGAACAATGAGGCCATACCATACAGGCGAAAGTAAAGAAAAAAAAGCCGTCTGCCCGTCCCCCCGCCTCCCTAGTTGGTGAGCAGTTAACATTATTTGGCCTTGCCGACAGCTCCATCGTCCCTCCCTAAAATTCAAACGAAAAGGGTTTTTGAGAAATCTGCATTTGTACTCACCTGTGCTCTGCTGACTATGAAGGTCTGGAGGGAGATGAGCCTAAAACCGTTGGTGTCTGAAGAGTGAGTGCTCCGGAGATCTTGTTTGAAGTTCAATATGGTTTCACACAGTTTTCCTGGGATTGTCGATGGTGTATAACGAAGAGTGATACGATAATACTTAAGAAACCGAAGCATGGGACAGCAAGGACTTGCCTTTTCACCTATTACTGGCACGGCACGGTTACAAAACATTGGATATATTTGAACGTGTAACCTGCCAGAATCATAGTTGATTGCATTTTGACATTTTCATCTTCTAGTAACATTATTGTCCCAAATAATATGTTAATATTCATAGTTGATTGCATCATGCATGGATACATGCCCATGACAACAAAAATAGTAAACAGACTTTTGATATATGAAATTATATGAATACTACTAACCTGCTGAGATAGTCAACAAAGATCACAGAAATATAGAGCCTACGGAATCAGGTCAAGTTCGTTGTGATATCCCTATCGACCATTGTGTGCCTCCCGAAACCGACAGGCGACAGGCCTCTTTGCTACGTCTTTGCTCAAAACTTTGTAGTAGCTATATCTAACCGATAACCCTGCAAAAGTTTCAATATTCAATCTTGTCATTAAAAGTTTGAAAAAAAAAAGAGAAAGGGGTCCAGCCAGAAAGTAAGAATGCCTCCATAATTGGAATGTTTGAAAGACAAGCTACCGATAATGATGGGATTAAGCCAGCCAAAAGCAATAAAAATCTGATAGATAAACAAAGAGAGAGGAGGAAGAAGGCCATTACTTCTTACTTTTCGTTGACTATGACGGGACAGACATCCACTCCTCATAGTAGGGTTCACACATTGGCGAAACCAGACAACCCTAGTCATATCTGCAGGAAGTGCCCTCCAGCAACAAAGATATGCTCTCAAGTTCATCCGAGGTTGACCCATTTGAGTGGAAACTAAAATCTGATTCAACACTAACTCAACTGATCCGAGCAAAGGCATATCTGCACCAACATTGATGCTTGTAAATTTCTTGACAAATTATATTTGCGTTCTTTTTCGATAATCAACAACCTTCTAATAAAGTAAACTGCAGAGATTCTTATTACATCAAGGCCTCTTTTTACGTTAAGCATAGTCCATACTCTTTTTAGTTGCAAAAGAATGCAAATAGAATTTGGACTATTCTTATTACATGAAGCCCTCATTTTAATCACTAGCAGCTAGTTTAAGTCACCATTAACTTCACTTGGTCGAACATTCAGACAACAGAAGTCAGATGACTTATCATGGCTTATTCCGTAGAAAGAGAACTCTCAAATATTCAGATTACTAGTGATTAACTCCATGAAAATTGTTGCATTTCATTGAAAGTTTAGTATATATCATATTTATCCTAGAGACCAAAGTAGAACATGTTGGGATGACAGAATTTTAGTTTTAGACCAAAAAAAAAAAATAGAGCATACCACATTTAGAATAAGAGATGCATATTTAGGGTCGGATCGAGTATGAAGACAAAATATAATACCAGTCCATTTGTTTTAACTATTGCTAAAATTTTCCTAGCGATAATTTTTTTAAATTGTAAAATCTTCCATTAAACTAAGGCTAGTAGCTGTCCAAGTATTGTGAAAATATGATGAGAGAAAAAAGACATGCATAAACTCATTAGTCATTAGGTAACAATTTATAGTTTACAAATTAAAGAGGCAATTAAAAAAGAGCATATGAGTTTATTATGCCTTCACTATGGACAAAAGAAAATGAAATCATGGGTGGGCAATAAAGTGATATTTCATTCCAATCATGCAATTATGAAATTCTAACAACTATTCTCTGGCTACTACATCACTATCTATATGTTTCAGGACTTAAAAGTAAAACAAAAGTAAAGATGGACCAAAAAAAATAGAAGACAATGAAGAAAGAATTCGATTGAATCCTAAAGTTTACAATTCTACAGGAGTTAAAAGAAAAGCATTACACTTATAGTGCATCTGTGAAAACTTCATTGAGGTTGTCATCCTCACGGCCAATCATGAATGGATCTGCATCCTTTTCTTCCTCGTTGGAGAAATCCCTCCTGCCAAGCTTTGAATGAGCTGCAACGAATATCATCTTCTGAGCCCTTTCGAGGCCTATCTGTGAGTGTCGGTGGACACAAATCCACTTCATCAAAGGCCAGTTATGTTTAAACCCACTTGATGTTGCATGTAGAAAGATAAGCCTCACTGCAACCTTTCCTAATGATTTGTATTCGCTAAGACATGTTTCCCAAACCAGCCTACTGCTCTGCGGGTTAGCAATTTTCATTTTTCCAGTCACGGAGTCTCGCTGTTTAACCTGAACAGCTTGGGCATATAGTGGCTCTAACCCTTCTGATCTCCATTTCATGAGCTCCATCAGTGCAACATGTGCTTCTTCCTTGGTAACCAAACGAATGATGAGCTCGTTAACATCCTTCTCCTGCTCATGAGTCAAAAACTTGAATGGTGGAAGGTATTTTCCGCTGGTATCCCGTATCAAGTAAAGTGGATCAAGTATAAATGCAGTTGACCATGCAGGGTGGTAGTTCTTTCTAAATCTCTTTTCAACAATTTTATCGACCGGAGCTTCAGCAACGTTGAACTTGGTACACCACTCCTTCACTTTGACCCTCAACTCCTCCCAAAGAGGGAGGCATTGCCCAATCAGTGGCCTTTCCATCTCAATCTCATGAGCCATACCTTTGATCAACTTCACCAGCGCATAAACTGCCCCTAAATCATTCCAAAACCCTTCATTTTGGACAATCCCAGCAACTTCCCTTGCGATGGGATCCTCCATACAGATCCCCTTGTAAGAATCGTCCAATACGACCATCCGAAGCACTTGCGAACAGCTTAATATGTCCTCCATCATTGCGGAAACATGTGCAATATTACTGCTGCAATGACATTTGTTTAAAGGAACCCGAATCAACCCAGTACACTCAAGCTCCTGCATCCTATACTTTTGAAACCTGTTTCTAACTTGCAAGTTATTATTAACAAAACTTGCTATCTTTAATGAATTCTCGCCGACGGTCCTGAAAAGGGGAAGCTCTTTGCTAAAATCCTTTATCAAACTAATAAAACCTTGAAGCTGACAAGATAGATTAACCATCCAATGATTCTGAATCTCCAAATTCCTCAATGCCTTTGCCTTATGGTCCGAAACGATTCCTACACATTTCTGAACACCACTTCCGGATATCCCCACCACCGTCTCCCACAAGACCTCCTCAACATGCTTGGAAGTAACCGGTTCACCAGTAAAGACCGCCTTCTGGTACAAGCTGCTCCCGCTCGGAAGATTAACACTAAATTGAACAAAATTCTCCTCCACACAACTAGAGCTGGTAGTACTACTAGTACTAGTATAACTACTGCAACAACAATTTTTATTCTTCCACCCATCAGAAGCAACTTGAAAGAACATTGCATCCCTAATTCTAGCCTCGGATTCGATCTTCGCCTCGTGGAACTTATTATCAAGCCGAGCACCCGAGAGGTCCTGTCTCGAAATAGCCGGCATCCCAACCTGGTTAAGGAAAGCCTGAAACTTTGGGTGCTCGAGGCTAGAAAAGGAAACCGACCCACAAGACTCATAGAACCACTCAGCTAATAAATCAAGTGCAGAATCTATCCGGCCCTTGCTTAAAGCTGGACCTGGGGAAATTTTAGGACTCTTAAGCTTCTTAACACTATCTTCCAACATTGCTAAGGCACACAAATCTTCTTTCCCACCAGATAAGGCCAAATGATGCTGAGTCAACCCAGCATTGTTGTTATTACTATGACTCGAGTAACCCAGAAAACGAGTGGACTCAACTATAGCCAACGAGTTGCTATTATTGTTATTATCATCGTTACCGTTACTACTTACTTGGTTTTGTAAAACAGAGATAGCCGCCGCCGGTGGACTTCGCTTTCGATGATTACGATGATACGAAACAGAAGAAGGGGAGGTCAACGAAGATATAGGCAAAGGAGACAACGACGGACCGGGTCTCAAACCGGAGCTGAAATTGGGGCAGGTGCCGCGTTTCAAGTGCTCGGAAGCTGTCCGGGAGGGGTTCGAGGCGGAGAAAACGGCGTGGCAGAGGGAACACTTGAGTTTAACAGCTTTGGGGAGGCTGCTCTCCGGGTCCCGAACGAGGATGGGTTCGAGGTGAGCCCAGTACCAAGCTCCTTTGCCCTTGGTGGCCTTGGTTCGAACGGTGACGAGCCCTTCGTATCGCTTGCTGACGGCTTTGGCAGCCGGGTCTTCCGTGGAAGAAGATGAAGGGTCAGCCGGCGGCAGAGAGATGGTGGAGGCCATCGGAGAGTTTATATATAATAAGGTGGCGATTGGGTTATTGGAAAGCGGCGTTTCGGCGTCACATAGAGGTGGTGGTGGGGAGTGAAGACATGGGCATGGCTTGAAAGAGAGAATATTTGCAGAGGAAGAAGAAGAAGAAGAAGAAACAAAGGGGTATAAATGCAGGAAAAAGGAGAGGCCTTTGCCTATGATTGTAGTTGTGATGTCTTACTATTCATTCTTTCATTACATCAAAAATTATAACTTTAAGCTGTCCCTCACTGTTATGTCAAATTCAAATCTTATTATACCGGATTACATTAATTAATTGTATTGATTGATTTAACTAGTAGATTGTATTAGTTGATTGTATAAAAGTGTTTGGTAAAATTAAATCATAGTTATTAGTTGTTTGATTATTTAAAGAAGCAAAATGACATATAAGGACATGATTATATTTGATACTTGATTAAATATTTTATTAATTATCAATATTTTGTATCTATTAGTATTAATTAGATTATGAAAAATAGTTTTTAATATAACATACTAAGCATATTTGAAGGATCTATATATTAATTTATTATTTATATTTTTTTAATATAATTTAATTAACTATTAAATTTAAATACAAATATAAATGTCTAGAAATAAAAAAATATTAGTTTATAAATGTCACAAGGTAAATACGTGAAGTTGAAGAATTAAAATAAAATTAGTTAAATTTAAGTTATTGAAGATTTTTTTATATTGTTACGGATAAAAGGGCATTTTATAACTCTTATGTCAAAACCTTTAATTTCAAAAACCTCATATTAGCAGCTTTTTTCAAAATTAAAAGTTTCACCTCAATCTGCTATTTCAATTTTGCTCTTTACCAAACATCTAAATTAGCGATCTTGACTGGTTAAACCTCTAATTTTAGCTCAAACATCTAATTTTTGCTCAAACTTCTCTTTACCAAACAATGTCTTAATCTATTGACTAACTAATTTGAATTAGGTACGATAAAGACTTTAATAAGGACGATCCCCACAACTCAATTGATTCATTCAAAACGACATGACTTGAACCCTTGACTTTACTTAAGTGATATATATAGCGCATCATCACACTAGACTAACTGGTTGCTGGTAGTTTATGTTAAATTTGATACACACTATGAGTAAAAAAATATAGAACCCTTTCCATTTAAAATATAAATATCGAACCTTAACATCTTAACTCTAAATCTTAAATTTTAATATTTCAACCTAAAACTCTAAATTTTAATCCTTAAACTAAATATATAAACCCTAAATTTATCAAACTTATATAAACCAAAATTTTTACATAGTGCCAAAAATTTTCTCTTAAGAATTCAGGATTTAGGACACAAAGCAATATTTAAAACATTGCTTGTGAAATTAAAATTTTACATGATTATTGTATTAAATGCTAACTCATAAATAGAAATTGTTATCATATGTATATAGACTAAATTGAAAAAATGAAAAAATAGGGAGGACATACTTTTTTCTAGTTGGAGTTTTCCCTTAATAATCAATACTAGAATAAAAGTCAAGGTTGATACAAAACTACACCTAAGAGTATACGTGGATGGAAAAAAAGTCTATAAAAAGTACTATTTTTGCTTCCATTTTTAGGGCATGATGCCTCATTCTCACCTTAAAGATGTAAATGGTCCTTTCCTAGACCAGAGTCCCTTCTAAAAGACTAAAATCAAATGTTTTTGTATTTTTTAATAAATAAATAAACTAAATTATAATAAAATTTAAAGTAGGAATAACTATATATTTAGTAACTCGCATATTTTAGCGTTATTGTTTTAGTACCCTACTTATTTTTTGGCAAAATAATATTTTATGTTATGTTTTGTTTCTATTTTGGTACCCCTCCGTTAAAAAGATAATGACATACTAACTAGGAGAGAGAAAATCACGCGTGACTGGTTGCCACATTATTTTATTTCTTCTAGTCAGCATGTCACGCTGACTAAAATCATAAAAACACATGGCATGCTGACTAGAAGAGAGAAAATGACGTGGCAACCTGCCATATGTGATTTTCTCTCTCCTTGCTAGCATGTCACGTGTGTTTTTCTCTCTCCTAGCCAGCATGTTGTTAATTTTTTTAATGGCTGTGTACTAAAATAGAAACAAAGCGTAACTCTAGATACTATTTTACAAAAAAAAGTAGGATACTAAAACAGTAACGCAATAATAAGTGTTGTTCGTCAAACAATTTAAAAACCGATTTATATATTATCCGAAGTTAAGTTTTGTCTCTTGAATTTTACCAAACACCGATGAAAAAGTATTGTATGCCTAAAAAAGAGAATCGATTAAAAAAACAGAGGAGTTTGTGTTTGGTGGAGTTCGAACCTATGTCATAACACATGTAGGACATTTAACAGGAGACAAGATCCCGACTTAGGACAAAACCGATTGTTGAAAGCTTAATCGACTGCTCGATAGATATACAATTCGTAAACTTCTCTCGAATGAGTCGAAAAATTCTTTAACAAAAATTTGAGACTTATGATCTTATAATGATCTTATAATTAATTTGAACCTTTGCCTTCTAATCATAGCTATCAAGATTCCTAATTTTGGAAGGCAAAAGTTTAACTCCTAACCTTTGTTAAATTTCATAGTGAAATTTAACAATGTTCATAAGTATGAAATTATCTTTGTAATTGGATTACTTTGAAAAGAATACTAAAACTAAAAAGCTACAAATACAAATGTAATTAATAAGTAATCATGATGACAATGATAATTAGGTTACCAAAAATATTCGTAAAACATAATTAAAATAAATAAATAGATACATAGATAATGAATATCATAGATTATTTAAAGATTCAGATTTTTTTTAATAGTTTAAAATAATCATTTGTTTTTCGCTGAACCATTTGATGGGTTCAAAGATTCAGAAATATTATCTGTTTTGAATATACTCTCAACCATTTGACCGTGCATACTCAATTACCCTGCTAGTGCTCGAACTCGTGACCTCTAAAAATAATAATCGTTTCTTTAACCACTGAGGCAAGTTGTTCGTGAAATCTGCCCTTACTTCTCATTTCATTAAACCATAAAATTATTTATTATATGTGCACATGGTTTTAATCTTATGTATTTTGTTTAGTATGATGAAAATTCAACCACTGAATCTGATATTTTATTAATTTAATATTGTATCAAGTAGTACTTTTGGACTGGCTTTTTCTTTACGTTATTTAAGTTTGATTTTCTTTTTCTAGGAAAAGATATAATTCAACAAACTACTTTCTTCCCCAACTAATAAAAGAAAAAAAAAGTACACAAAACAAGTCAAAACTGCTAGACTTTGGGCTCAAAATTTCAAATAAAAATAGCGATTAAGATTTTTTTAAATATTAATTATTTCGTAAAATTTCAAATTATATTCAAATTTTAAATTCTAAAACGATTTAATAGATTAATTAAAAACATTAAAATTCATAGTAAATTAGAAAATTTAATGATTTTCATGGATTAAAATGAAATCCAAGTTAAATTCTCATTAGTTGTGGTGGTCTATCCTTCAATTAAAATCTAATGATTTTGTGATTCCTTTAAAAAAATATTAACAAAAAATTCTTTCTTTTTTTTTTTTAATTTTTCTAAGTAATGTAGTGTCGGTTTCTAAGACCCAGTTAATTTATTTCCGTTAGTGTTTGTATTTTTCCTTGAATCAAGACCCTTGATGGATACATTCTTTTTAATAATAAAATTAACTTTTACCATTTAAACACTGAAAAAATATCTTTCTAATTTTTTTTTTTTACTTTTTAGAATCATTCTCTTTTTTTCCCTTTCTTTTTCATCTTTACAACTTCATCGCATCGCTTTCATACAATCATTCGGAGGATCGTTCGAATCTGGTGGACGACGCTTGAATCGTCGATAATAGCATTGAATACCAGTTGAAATCATCTTTTAAAGACTATCTATTTTTTATTTTTTTTTGAGAAATTATATGTATTTTTTTTCTCTGTTGATCATTAATGGGATAATAACGGGAATAGTGGTCTGTTATCGCCCCAATCGAACGTTACCCGTTAAATTGCGGTCGCAATTTGTTGTTTTGGTGTGAATCTGAATCTCATGGTAATTTTCGGCGATAACAGTTTCGAAAGGCGGCAATATCGCTATATAACGACCGCAATCGAAGTTTTTATGTATATATATATATATATATTTGGATTGTATTTTAGCTCTTAGAATTAAAAATGCCTTTTGTTATTTTCAAGCTAAGGATTTATTGCGAATTTAGTTTGAGCAACTTCACAATATTTAGATCTGTGAAGACTATGAATTTAAATCTCGGTTGCAGTAGCATTTTTAGTCGTGTCGCGGTATTCGCGATTGCGGACACAACGTATGCTATTGTGGTCATAAAAAGTTAAAGTGTTTTTTTAGTTAGAATATTTTCCAACACGTATTATAAAACATAATAATTATAATTTTTTAATTTATTTTTTAAAAATCATATTCTACTTTTCTCTAGAGGGGAGGAGAAAAACCTAGGTGAAGGCAATGCTTCTGACGGGACATGAACCTGGGACCTAAAGGCAAGGGAGTGGAGCAGGTAAGCGTGCTTTGACCACCAGGTCGTCCTCGCTTGCTCAACATAATAATTATAATTATAATCATAAAAAGTTACTTTTAATGATTTTAAATTGTTTTCCAACACTTCACGAACTTAGATTACTAAAATTAAAGGACTACATTGAACAAAAAATAAATGCACTCTAAACTAGGAAAAATTCAAGGACTGAAATAACAAAGATAAAAAGTGGCATGGCTGGAATGAAAGTTAACCTATACCCTTAAAAACACGTTGGCATCTCATAATTTAAAATAGAAATTATTTGCCCCATTTTCGGTGCCCCTATGTATGCCACCACACTAAAAATTAGGTTTAGTGTTTAGGGTTTAAGGTTAGCAGTTGTAATTAGAGTTTAGAAAATTTAGGGTATGATATATTTTTAGGGTATATGGTGTAGCATTTAAGATTTAAAATTTAAGGCTAGGGTTTAGAATTTAATTTTTTAGTGTTGGGCATAAAAAGACACCGAAAAGGGACAAAAAAATTATATCCCATAATTTAACTTTTATTTATGGAGTCAAACCCTAATAGTTGATTTCAATTAAAAATACTTAATGAGCCCTTTTTTTTATCATAACCCAATAATTTATTTAATGATAATAAAATAAGATTATAACATTAAGGGAAAACTACACCGGTAGTCCCCAAACTATTATTATTTTTCTATTTTGATTTTCAAACTATGTTTTTCAGTAAAATCGTCCCTTCTGTTACATAGTTCTCCTGATTTGGTACCAGGCGTTAAATAGCTAACGGTTTTGCTGACGTGACATTTTTTAAATATTTTTTAATCATTTCTCTCTCCTCCTATGTTATTTTTATTTAACATTATTCACCCAAACATGTGGTGCCACGTGGCATTACCCTATTGGTTGAAAATATTTAAAAAATGTCACGTCAGTAAAATTGTTAGTTATTTAACGTCGGGGACCAAAACAAGAGAACTATTTAACAAAAGGGATGGTTTTGCTGAAAAAAATAGTTTGAGGACCAAAATAGGAAAACGGTAATAGTTTGGGGACTACCTATGTAATTTTCCCTAATATTAATGACAAAACTTAAATCCCTCTTTATTCTTCGTTTACTCTTTGGCTTTCAAACCCTAAAAGGGTTTTTTTTTTTTCACGCCGTCGTCATCAGACCAGCATCTAGAGCCGCGCGATTTCACCTCTTGTCGTCGGTACGCCGTCAATCCCCTCTCCTCAACGTCGACCAATCCTCTCCCTGTAAGTCATCAGCTCGCCTCCTTTTACACTCTTACGTCACCCTTATCGCTACTAGTGTGATTCCGCGTCCCACCGTTGTTTTCGCCGATAACGGTTTCGGCCGGCGGCATTACCGCTAAATAGCGGTCGCGGGCCGTTTTTTGAAACCCTGCCTTTGTCGCTCATATGCTTTTGAATTTTCCATTTGTTTTACATGGGAATTAAGCTAGTGTTTTTTCTTTAATAAAAAACCCAATCCTTGCCCCATTTTGTATGGCAGATTTTCGCGCCATGGGGCTGAGAAGCAAAGAATTAAGCTTTGTACAAGCTGAGAATGCAGTGGAAGATGATGTAATGAGTGATCATAGTGAGGAAGAAGAGTCGGAATCCGAGTCGGAATCAGAGCAGGAAGACGTGAAGTTGGCGGAGCCGTCGAAGACCGCTGTATACAATCGAGAAGGCCTCGTTGAGAAACTCGAAGACATTAGCTGGCCGGAAAACGTTGACTGGATGCACAAGCTTTCTCTTGATATTGATCAAGAGAAAGAGGTGGATGTGAACGATGACTTAGCGAGAGAGCTTGCTTTCTACACACAGGCGTTGGAGGGGACGAGGCTGGCTTTTGACAAGTTTCAGTCTATAGGGCTGCCGTTCCTTAGGCCACCGGACTATTATGCGGAGATGGTTAAGACGGATGATCATATGCAGAAGGTGAAGGGCAAGCTCTTGGAGCAGAAGAAGCAGATCGAAGAGGCCGAAGAGAGGAGGAAAGCAAGGGAGGCCAAGAAGATTGCTAAAGAGGTTCAAGCTGAGAAGTTGAAAGAAAGAGCTAAGCAGAAGAAACAAGGGATTGAGGAAGTTAAGAAGTGGAGGAAGCAAAGGCAGCAGAGCGGCTTCAAAGACGGAAACGATAGTATGCCGGACTTGGGGTTTGAAGACGGGAAAGCATTCGAGAGGTCGAGCAAGAAAAGGCCAGGGGTGTCTCCGGGTGATCGATCCGGAGGGAAGGCAAAGCAAGGTGGTGGAAAGGGTAATAACAAGAATAAGAAAAACAGGGAGTTCCGGAATTTGAAGTTCGGGTTCGGAGGAAGGAAAGGTATGAAGAAGCAAAACACTTCGGAAACGACGAATGATGTTCTTGCCTTCAATAAAGGCAGTGTAGCAGGAAACAAGAGAAGGAAAAGGTGATGTTAGCTAGGACTTATTTTCACTTCTTCAGGGCAATTTTGTTAAGCATTTGCTTCAATTTTAAGTTGTTTCATCTTTAATTATGTTTTGGATACATCTTTAAGCTGTTTTTAATACATTGTTTGTGTAATGGCTACATTAATTTGTTATCTTGATACTGTGAGAGTGGGATTTGATATGATAGTAACTAAGAACCAAGATCAAGGACTCGATAACGTAGTCGCTACATGAAGTACTCGGGTTCGAAAATACACCATACACCGCAAATAAAGCCGGATGCGGACTTAACCATTAGAAATTCTACCTAAGCCTTACAAGACGGTGCAATTAGGGGATGAAAACCTTCATGATCTAAACCTACTTTCCGGTTTCCCCTCGGTAAGAAGATAAAGAGGTTATATTGGTTCGGGACGGCATAAACAATTTGTGTTCGTATAAAATGAAACAATGATGATTAATCAGAGCTTTGAGCTTACATATCCTATCAACTGGAAACCTCACTGTGACATACTATGGTCTTCTGATTCGTCTCTGCTTGAAGATGACTTGTTGTCAATAGCAGAGTTTGTATAGCCCTGGATAGGGTTCAAAGTACCTAAACCGCCTCCGTTGAACGGAGAGGTGAGAACTGGCATGACTCCGCCATAGGACACCTTAACCTCTGCAGGCATTGTCGGCAAAGTGGCAGGGCTCACAACTGCTGCCGCAGGTTCGGTTCTCTGTTTCTTGTGATTCTGTTCCTGCTGGTGACCTGGTATGAAACTACCGACAACAACCTGTTCACCCGAAACCGATCGAGAAAGAAGGTATTAGAGACAGTAATCCTTGAACATATGCTACTATTGTCCAACTGGTCAGGCGGCAGCGTTTTACGTCGACCGCATACGGAAACCTTGTGTACAATTTGTGCCTAATTGAAAGTTTTTAACCATTTAATCACCTGCACAGGACCAGCAGCTATCAACAGACCAGCAAGTCCCCCTCCTAGAACGCGACCATCAGGGCCTGCCAATGAAATACTCATCCCACCGGATCTACTCTTCGTTACGCCGTTGCTAGTAGGCATAAATGAACCGGACATGGAAAGGATCTCAAAACGTCCCTGGACAAGAAAATACGAAAGCGAGATTATTACTCGACAAGAAGGAGAAGGAAAAGCTCGAGGAAAATGGACACACCTCATAAGTCAGAGTACCACCCGACGAAGTCGGTTGACGAAGGGTAACATTCGAAACAGATCCGTTCGCTGAGAGGATGCAGATAGCATGAGCTCCTTGCTGAGAAAATGACATCACCTTCATTGTAACATCCTATATCAATCATACCAAAAGCATATCAAACACATATATTGAATTTCATTCTGTTTAAAATTTCAAAACTCGGATTATGTTACTAGTGCATACCTCACCAGCATTAACAGTGATTATATGAGGTGTGAAATTCGCCCCGACGAAATGCGCGATTTTGTCGCCTATAACAAGCATTCGAATCGGTAAACGAATCGACAAATCTCTTATAAGCATATCAATTTCATGTTAACTAAACAGAGTATAAAAAAACCAGTATCATTCTGGTATTTTGCTGGTACTGCCCAAGAACAAAAAGAGAGATTCTGCTAGTATTGCAAAATCAGCTTGGCTGATTCAATCTCCACCGTTGATTCCATATATGGACTAGAATCAGATAAAATGGTCCCACTCCCATTACAGAAATCAGATCCTATTTCAATTCAAAGCTCATAAATTCAAGATACCTGAGTTGCTGTCGAGCTCAAACTTATGTGGCTTTTTGACCGAGTCAACTCGTCGTCCTCTTCCCTGTTTCCACGGGGGGAACTCTCCCGCCAGAGGGATCGAAGACGATATCGGCATCGGAGACAATGTGACCGCCAAAGACCCATCCGGTGCGTATTTTCTTGGTCTGCCTCTTTTTTTCTTCGTCTCCGAGGCGGCGGCGCTCGCCGGAGGAGCAATAGGCCCCGCGTTCGGGATGGGGTTTTCCGCTCTGGGTGCCACGTGGTATCCATCTGGAGCTTCATATCCTTTCACTGTGACCCCAGGCATAGGTCCCTCGTTGTCTCCCATATATGTTACAGTTGATTTTGGAAATATAAATGATGAAAAACAGAAAACAAAACTTGAGCTCAATCACAGAGTAGAAGAAGAAGAAGAAGAAGAAGAAGAACTTAGATTAAAAATTCAAAGATCAAAAGAAACCCAGTTTTTAGAGCAGTAAACTGAATTTACTTCTTCTATAATCAAAGTTTTTTAGCTTAAATCTTCAACATTTCTGAGAAGAAACAAGCTTGAAAACGCTAAAAAAATCAACAAAAAAAATGCGAACTTTTAGGCATGAGGTAAGAATTTGTTCAGCGAACAAGAATTTAGGGTTTTGCAGGAAAAAGGAAGATAATGAAGTAGAAAAAAATTGAAAAATAATAATAATAATTTAATATTGGGAAATTAATTAATAATTAGTACTATTTAATTACAAAATTCAAATTGGTTAAGAAAATGGTTCACGTCCGTCTTGGAAATTTAATAAAAAAATAGTTTTTGGAAATTTAAAATATTATTTAACAATTTAGTTAAAATTATAATTATAATATCAAATATATTTATGTACTTTATATTTTAAAAACAGTTAAATCAAAAATAATACTCCAATTTCTTCATCTTTTATTTATTTATCTAATAATTTAGTTTAACTAATAAAATATTTCTCTTTCTAATTTTTGGTATATTATGAACTGTGAAGAGCTATCCATGCCCTTTACCAACTAAAACAGCAACATAAAATGCACTTTTAAAGAGAGAATTTATATTCGAATGTTAAAAATAATATTATTTAGAGAGTTGGCTACAAAATTCAAAATGAAAAAAATTACGTATTGTATTAAAAATTTCATCTTGATCTAAACATTACAAAGACAATACAACGGAATTATAATATTAAATATACGGTTAATACGAGATATCTTCTAAAAACCATATAAATATCCAACATGCTTTGCTAAAAGCATAAAAGCATTAATAAAAATAGACCAGATTTGTTTTTCCCGGAAAGAGTGAATTTTTCCCAAGAAAATAGAATACATGCAAGTGTATAGACAAAAGGACTAGCTATCCTTTCACTCTTTTCATATATCTAACAGAATTGAATACATTACTGTTTTCTATAACAGAAGCACAATCATACGCGGCTTTCCGGATTCAAACACGTACCGATCTTACGACGACGAGTATTGATCGCCCTCGAATTCTCTTCTTATAGTTTCGAGCACGAGTTCATTCCAGGTATCAACAGGACCTGGCATGCACCAGTGCAAGCAATCTTGAGGAGGAGGCTTTCCGTCTGGACCGCGTTTAGTCATCTTATTCGGATCAGGGCTCCTATACGGGCCAGGATGCCCATCGTGGCGATACCCGAAGATTCGGGTGATGTCCATCAACCTCAACTTGGACTTGTTTGTTGCCTTCTTAACAGCTCGATCGAAACCAGACACCTGTTTTTCGTGCATTACATTGGTAAAACCATTCTCCACCAATTCACTAGGTGCAAGAGGCTTTTCCTTTCCGGTACACGATCCGCCTGTATTCCAAGCCCCACCCTCGTAATGATCGGGAGAATAGGTACGTACGATAGTCAGGCCGGTGTAATTAGGATGTGTAAGAATTGCAGACAGAACTGTCTCAACAGATATTCCGAATGCTTCAACATTGTTGACCTTCATAGGACGAGATTGATCTGGCCACCATAGTTGTCCTCCTACAATCTCGTTGTTCAAGATATAGACAGATTGTTTGGCAAACCAGTGGCCAGAAGAAATGACAATTACATCAATCTTTGGGATGAATTCCATGAATTTATCATCGGGAGCATCGAGATGAAGCTTGGTAACACCCTCCGGAGCAAAGTCAAAATTTTCAGTAGCTTCTTGGACAAGCCAAGAGGACCATATCCGGACAATCATTACAGATGTCGACTTGAAATACCATCGTTGCATTCTTCGGTTTCCTCGGTTTTTCGGAACTTCAACCTGAAATTATAGCATAATGTTTTTCATGAGAAACCATTCCAAAAAATAGAAATCAAAAGATCAATCTATCCTAAGAGAAAGATGAACACAATTGAAACCTAGTTCCTTACCCTTAAGATGCAGAGTGTAAACTACTAAAATATTTGCTAATGGTATAATATTCGAAACCACGAGCCTATCACGAAGCTACAAACAACAGATTATGGAATCAAGACAATGCCCTAAGAAAAATTATAGTGAAAAATTGCAACCCCAGATTTTAAAGTGGGACAATTATTTTTCTTGAGAAATAACTCGCACTTTAAGAATGTAGATACTTGCCTGCCAGAGAAGACACAACATTGATTCCATCTGATTTCGGGCAACAGAATCACCAATGAAAGCAAGTGTTTTTCCTCTCATCAGCTCTAGAAACTTCTTGGCATCGAATCTGGGGAGTTCACATTTAGAGGGTTTCCAACGCCAATTCTCATATTCCTTGTCGCGCCGCCCGTTACCCTGGCAATTCTGCATCTGTGTTATGATAGGGCAAGAGTTGTTGGTGTATGAAGGTCCCTGTGGATCATAGAACCACTTTCCATTGTATAGGTCACAGCCTAGAGAGTAAAAAATCAAAATGAGAACCAGAATCTCCCTGTGCTTCAAGAGACTTTATACAATAATATGGGGGGCTCAAACAAAGCAAGACTTGAGACTTGAACAAATTTGGTACTATTCTTGACAAATAGACCATGTAACAGCAAGCTACCAGGTTAAAGCCCAAGCATAAACCTTGTGAGAAAATATAAGCAAATACACAAGGCATCCCAAGTGTAAAAGGAATACTACCTGAATCAACAGAATTGCTCTCAGATGCATTGCGAGACGCAAAACTAGAATCGTCCGCGCTGTTTTCTGTTGCTCTAGACGACAGTTTTGAAAGCACTACAGGTTTCTCCTTCATCTCATTATTTTTTGCCTCAGCCGAATCTTTGCCACTAGATGACAGTTCTACATTAGACTCAGATGACAGTGAATCCTTATCAAAAGATCTGGCGGATACTCGCGCACTTTCATCACTACCAACAACAGAAGAACGATTCGAACTCCTCGCAGGCAGTTCTACGTTTGACAGAGACAACGAATTGCTATAACTGTAATCTACATTCTTATCAGCACTTTGATCAATGATAGTATATGCAGGCAAAACTATTTTCCTATCAACGTAAAAATACCCTCTAACAGCTGAACCAAGTGGATACAGAACGAAAAGCCAAGAAGCAAAAATCAAGAACATTGCTAGCATCAGAACTGAGGCTGCAACGGAGGTAATGCCCCGCGGCATTGCAGCCATTTTAGCAGAGCCTCTCAGGGAAGCCAATGTCATGGTTTCCTTATTAAGTAAATTCCTATAAAGAACCGTGTAACATCAGAATCTGTGAAGATCAACCAACTAACTAGTAACTACCTAGCTACGATTGAAATGCTCGTTCGATGAATCCGAAAAACTTCTAAATTAGTAGTAATTAAATCCAACTAAATAGATTTACAAGCTCAAACCGGCTTTTCATTGCATGTTCTTCCCTGACTGAAACCTTGTGCTAACTCCAGTTATCGAATGATTCGAATTCCAGAACAGCAACATTACTTCGAGAGACATGAACATCTCCTCTATCCTGACAACAACAAGATGAATCTTACTTGAAAATGGAATAAATATAACAACAAGCGTGATTAGAGTAATTATGGCTTAAATTTGGAATTTCACGTCTAAAAAGGAAACTCTTAAATCTCCAATAATTAAGGAAATAGTATAAATCTATGATTATGAAATCGGAAACAGAAACTTTCAAGTTTGACTATAATCACATATTCACATTATTATTCATTAATCAAATCAAACATCTAAAATAAGCTCTCCATTAATCAACATCCAAAAGAGAAAAGAAAACACTAAATTAGATTTGAATGCTGCAGATATAGAAATTATGAAGAAAAAATAACAGTTATTCAACTTCGAACTTACAGTATCGGCGAAATAGAAAGGAGAATGTCGCCATGTCGGGATCGAATGGTGGAATTTTCTAGCTCGATCTTAGAGAAAGCGAAATCAGCTCGGATAAAGAGAGAAAATCTGGGATCTGGTAAAAAAAATGAAGGAATTTTTATATTCTGTTGGCTGTTGCCGGTAAATGTTTAAAATAAAAGGGTTAATTCAATTAACGTCCTCAAACTGTATCTTAGATTTTAAATTGAATCTCAATTTTTAAAACATCTGAAGCGATTATTCAAATAAAAGATATCGGACCAATCAAGTCCTTTTTTCAACTCAATTATCAACTTGAGCGTTAAACGATTACACAAATTTGACGTGATTTAAAACATATAAATCAAAATTTAAAGGGTTATCTTCACCGTGGTCCATTTTGTTTATGTTTTATTTTATTTTGGTCACCCAAATTTAGAAAATACTATTCTTGTCACTTACGTTCGAAAACGTTTCTGTTTTGGTCACTAGATCATTAACTTCCGTTAATTAAAAATAATAATTTCTAATTTAACTCTCAAACTTTTAAAATTTTATTTTTTACCATCTCCCAAATAATAATATTGTATCTTACCCTGTCAAAACAATCCTAAGACTTCCATGCTCCACAATCCACACATCGTCTAGAACCACTAAATATCTCTTTTCTTCCAAGAATTCATGCATCAATATTTATAGGGGTGGATAAGATTGGGTACCTAACCAATTTGTCCAGAATTAGTTTCGGTCCCGGTAACCATCAGTTGCTGAAAATTGAAAGTAGTCTCGGTCCCGGTCAGAACGAGTCCAAGATTCCAAGAACCAGCACCAGTATTAGTAGGAACCGATACCAGTATCGGGAACCCGGTCAATTGATCTATTATTAATAAAATTTGAGCAGCAGAGAAAAAAATTCCAACCATCAATAATAATATTAAATAACAAAATTAGAATATTATAAGCTTGAAGGTTGAAATCTTAAAACGAGTTATACCTATAATATTCATACATCAAGAGAAATAATAAACTAAAGAACTCTATTTATTCCCGCAAGAAAGTTTGATATGAAAAAAGTAAAGTTGGTCACGACCACGTTAAGCCTTGGTTTGACCTACCAAATCCAAAATCAAAGTGCTATCAGTTCTGAAATCTCTCTTTGACTCGAAATGAATGCAGTGCAGTTAAGCCAACTCTTTATTATTATTATTATTATTATTTGTTCGAAGTGGTGCAGGTCGGAGGTTTGGTAATATAGCAAAACTCTTCTAATCCACTTAACACCCATCGGTATAAAGGAAGACATTCCGTTCAAAGACAGATGAAGAACTGACCATCGGAGCTATTTCGGAATGGCGGAGAAGGAAGCCAAAAGGAGAATCCGGCAGCCACCTTCGGTTCCGTTCCTATGGGAAGTGAGGCCTGGAATAGCAAAGAAAGATTGGAAGCCACTGCCTTCTTCAGTTACTATGACATTACCACGTCCAACTCCAACTCCGGTCAAGCTTATAGCTTCGGTACCCTTTAATTGGGAGGAAAAGCCCGGTACACCGCTGCACAGCTTCTCCCAAGCTCCGGCGGAACCGACGACTGTGTCCCCATCAGAAATGTTCATGACTCTGCCTCCACCTCCATCTTATTTTAATGGCTGCAACAACAATGATGACCAAGGCGACGGCGGAGATGAAACAGACGATTCCTTTAGCTCAGCTCCATCCACAGATAACGGCGGTGACCATATGGAAACGCTTTCCTCACCGGCTTCGGAAACTGATAGTACAAGCAGCTATGCAACCGGCGCTGCAAGCCTTGTAGGGGCTTCTTTCTTGGAATGCCTTTTTCCACTGCTTTCACCTAGTTCTGGTTTCCTGGAAACCGGCAGGCAGCCTGAACAAAGGGATTTTGGTCGTGAGAGTAATAACAGTGTAGTCATAAGGAGGCCACCAACACTTGGAGAGCTGATAATGATGAGCAGGAGGAGAAGTTTTCAAAGAAAGGCTGCTCAAATAAGCGAGAAGAATATATCCATGGTAATTCTAGATTTTCCTACCTTTTGGAAAAGGCTTAGAAACAAAGACCGCTAATTTGCTAAAGATCTGCAATTGACATTCTACTCTTGCCTGAATGAAACTATGCCAGGAATTTCTGAAGGAAAGAGCTACCGGATGCTGCATCTTTGGAACTGACATCATTGAACTGAAGAAGTTCCAACCAAGACTGAAATTCTTCTAGAAGAGACCAAGAGGGGACCACCCTAAAACCAGTACATTAAGAAGCTTCAAAATCTTTAGTCTTGCTTCAGAAAATTAGGATTTAAATGATTTTACAAGCCTGGAATGTAAAACTGTAGTGTAATGGAGTTGCGATCACTTCAAGCGAGTCATCTGTGTTGAAGATCCAACTTAGTAATTGTGCATGCCAACATCCTCTTGTTTAGCCACGACAGAATATGTGAAATCCAACCAGTGATCAATGCAATTTGCTTGAATTTTAGGGTGGGCACAAATCATAAAATTTAAGGACTAAATTATAAAATTTTAAAAAATTAAAGTCAAATATGTGAATTTTGAAAAGTTCAGGGCCCACCCAAGCCAACCTTTAAATCCGCTACTGGTTTCGACCACTAACATTTTTATTTTGTAACAAAATAGCCACTCAACCGTCAACTTTCATTAACTAAAACGTGTCATCATATTATTTGAAAATATTAAATTGTTTAGTTAACTAAAATATTAAAAATTGAAACATAACTCTTCAAACTGAGAAATTTAATCAAATTTGAGTAATCATTTATATAGTTTACTCATTCTGCTGCTATAATATTATCATTATTTGAAAAATACTGGTAATACATAGAGGAAAGAAAACAATAAAATAATGCCACCAAATAAAAGCCTTGGAACCCGGGCTAACAACCCACCAACGCAAGGCCCAAGAAAATAAATAAATAAAGGCATAAAGCCGAAAAAAATGTTTATAATATTTTACCGAATACTGATTTTGACTCATATTCTTTTTTAATCAATTTAATCATTAACGTTTTATTCTGGGTTAAAATAACCTCTCTGTGGATGAAAACTGTTAGTCAATTGATGATAAACAACTTAAAATAACTTGGCAGAATGACGCGTCAGAGAAAAAAAATTGTGTTATTATTTTTTGACTGATGTGTTATTATATAAAAGCATATTTGTTTGTATGATACTGATATCGCGACGTGCACTGCCATGTAGAATTATTATGTTATTTCTAGTTGTTTATCATCAATTGACTGACAGTTTTCATCCACAAAAGGAATATTTTGACTTAAAATAAAATGTTGAAGATTTAACTCGTTAAAAAAATATGAACCAAAATAACTACTTTTTCAATGACATATAAATTTTCTAACAGCTATCAGCTATCAGTTAATTTTATCAAACATTTTTATACAATCCGCTAGGCAAATCAGCTAATGCAATCAGCTATCAACTAATACAATCCGCTATCAATTATCCGCTAATTGTCAAACAAGGCTCTTATAAGGGCTTTAAACTAAAAAAACGAGAGCTCAAAATTTAAATCCATTAACTCTAACAGAAAAGACCTAAAAAACAATTAATCAAAAAATTTATATAAAAAAAACTTAATTACAATAATTTTAAAATAATTTGTTCTTTAAGATATCGTGGTTGAAAATTTTATTTTATGATATGGGGTTTATTTTTTATTTCACGATTTAATGTAGTAATTGTTATAGTGGTTCGAAAGTCGGTTGAAAGGGATGTAATTTCACTTTTCTATAAAAAAAGACTGCATGGCGTTTTGGCACGAAAATCAATGTTAGTCAGCTCGTCATACAACATTAACACTAAAATCGACATGTTTTTCGGTCACTTTTAAAATCACTTTATTTATTTAAATTATCAAAATCCTAAAATACAATTAAACTCCTACTAACTCCCACCTACTCACCTACACCTAGGGATGGTCACGAGTGAGATAGAGTCGATTTTTTGGCCCACCGTGACCCGACCCGAAAATAAATACTTTAAACCTGCACCGATTCGAATATATTCTTTTAAAAAACTCGACCTCACTCGAAAATAAATATATTAAATTCGATCCCGACCTGACTCGACATATATAAAATTAATTAATTTTAGGGACCTAATTATAATTTTTTTAAGGGACTTAATTCTAAAAAATTATAATTTAAAGGACTAAATTATGAATAAAAATTCAATTTTAAGGACTTAATTATAAAAAATATATATAAAGAGGGGTATTATTATAAATATATGAAGAGAAAATTACAATATTAGTCTCAGGTCGGGTCGGATATTTACCATCCTAAACCCGAACCCGATCTGAGTTTATCATCAACAAAACCCAGCCTAATTTTTTCATCAAAAAATCCGATCCGATCGGGCCGTGTCGAGTCAGAACCCGTCGGGTCCGGGTAAAATGCACATCCCTACTACACCTGCTCTTATATTTATTTCTTTATCTGAGCTCGCTTAAAATTCTCGACCGAGTGCAGACCCTACTCACTCAACTCATACACTTGTCTTGCTCAATTTCTTCCTCAAACAACATATGCTACATATTATTTCCAGCTTCCATGTCAATCAGTCTTTCCACATCAAACTCCAGGCATGTTTTAAAACATCATGTATTTCTTCACTGTTGCATCATTGTCAACATCTTTATTTATGTCAACTACCCGACCAGCATCTTTATTGTTATTTATTTCGATTTGATTTTTGAAATTCGGTTCCTCTAAATCTTGAAGATTTAACTGTTTCTGATATCTTGAAGATTTAAACAGGACTGAAAATTGCAGATATAAAACCAGTTTCCATCCCTTTGCTCCATAAAAAAAAATGGAGGATCTTGATGAGCAAAGGGTGTGGCTTGAATCGCCATTGCTAAATTCTCAACAGAGATTTGGCAAAAATGAAATCTTTGCAGAGATGAAGAAGCAGCTGATGTTAGCAGGCCCTCTTGTGTCTGTTAATTTCTTGATATTCGCTCTGCAGCTTATTTCGGTAATGTTCGTCGGTCATCTCGGAAACCTTGCTCTTTCCGGTGCTTCCATGGCATCTTCGTTTGCCTCGGTCACCGGTTTTAGCTTGCTGGTAAGACAGTTTGATCAATTCAGTCTTCGAATGTCGTTGTGGAATCGACGGCTTCGATTCCACAACGACATTCGAAGACAACAATTTCAGTCGAGTTATTATAATTTTCTGCCCCTTATGACTGTTAGAAAGGAATGGCAAGTGTATTGGATACATTCTGCGCTCAGTTTGATCAATTCAGTCTTTGAATGTCATTATAGAATCGACGGCTTTTAAGGCGTCGATTTCGTAATGACATTCGAAGACGACAATTTCATTGGAGTTATTATAATTTTCTGCCCCTTATGACTGTTAGAAAGGAATGGCAAGTGCATTGGATACATTCTGCGGTCAGTTTGATCAATTCAGTCTTTGAATGTCGTTGTAGAATCGACGGCTTTTAAGGCGTCGATTCCGTAATGACATTCGAAAACGACAATTTCATTCGAGTTATTATAATTTTCTGCCCCTTGTGACTGTTAGAAAGGAATGGCAAGTGCATTGGATACATTCTGCGGTCAGTCCTATGGAGCAAAACAATACCACATGCTCGGAATTCACTTGCAAGGGGCCTTGATTGTTTTGTTACTGGCTAGCATTCCCCTAGCCTTTATCTGGGCCAATGCTGCTCCCATCCTTTTGTTCTTCGGACAGGATCCACAGATATCGGCCGAAGCCGGACGGTACGCTCGGTTCATGCTGCCGAGCATTTTCGGTTTCGCGGTCCAGGAGTGTCATGTCAGGTTCTTACAAACCCAAAACAATGTTGTTCCGATGATGGTTATCTCAGGATTCACAACATTACTGCATATACTCGTTTGTTGGATTCTGGTGTTCAAGTCTGGTCTAGGAAACAAAGGGGCTGCTTTGGCAAACGCCTTCTCCTACTGGATGAACGCTTTACTTCTAACACTGTATGTCCGAATTTCTCCCTCTTGTAAGAATACTTGGACGGGTTACTCCATGGAAGCCTTCTCTGGTGTCCCCAAGTTCTTGAAATTATCGATTCCTTCGGCGATAATGCTCGGGTCGGGTGATTAATCTTCGTGTTCCCTTTTAAGTTTAGCTTCATGTTCTTGTAATTAATGACGATTTCGAGTTATCCGAGCTGACATGTCTTGGAACAGGTTGGAAATCTGGTCGTTCGAGATGATGGTTCTGTTATCTGGTCTCCTCCCCAATCCTGAGCTTGAAACTTCAGTTCTGGCAATCAGGTTTATATTCCATAATCCATCCTTTTGTTTATGTCATTGGTTCCGTCGAGAGCCCTCCGAACTGGTTTACAGAGTAGAGCCAGAAGTTTTGTTTCACAGTTCTGTCGAGAACCTTAACAGAGTTCTCGACAGATGAGAAACAAAACTTTGAATTTCGGATAATTTTTATGTTAATGTCTCGATTCTGTAAACTAGACACCAGAGCTCTCAACAATGATGCCATTAATATCATTGACCAATTGTGAGATTGATACTTTCAGCCTCAATACATGTGCAACGATCTATATGATACCTCTTGGGCTTAGTGCTGCAGTGAGGTGAGTTCAAGTTATTTTTTCTCCTTTCTATTCTTAATTTCTCTGTTCTTATGGTATTTTTTTTCCTTCCCTAATCAGCACAAGATCTTCCAATGAGCTCGGAGCCGGGCGACCACGAGCTGCTTATCTCGCAGTTTGTGTTACAGTGTCGATGGTGGTCATCGAAGGAATCACCGTGGGCACTATCATGATTTCGTGTCGAAAAATGTGGGGTTATCTCTACAGCAAAGACGAGCAAGTGGTGAAATATGTAGGAGAAATGCTGCTGCTCATTGCTGCCTCCCATCTTATTGATGGTATTCAATCTGTGCTTACAGGTTAGATGAAATTTAATTTTTTCAAAAAAACATATCATTATTCGTTATTCGTTACTCGATACATATTATACACGATCAATGCATCGAATATAAATTTATAAATACATATATTGCAGGGGTTGCTAGAGGATGTGGTTGGCAGAAAATCGGGGCCATAATTAATCTGGGTGCTTATCATCTTATTCGTTATTCGTTATTCGTTATTCGGTCATGCTTGGGACAAACACGGATTAAAATTAAAAATTATATGTAGGAAAGTGCAACACTCGACTTGATTCGAAAAAATTAAATTTTTAGGTTTGATGTGAAAATACTCGACTCATAATTTCATAAACTCGACTCAAAAATTCAAAATAAAGTTTGAATTATAAAATAGAAATTCCAATAACTCGACTTGACTCGAAAAAATTAATTTTTTTGGTTTGATGTGAAAATACTCGACTCATAATTTCATAAACTCGACTCAAAAATTCAAAATAAAGTTTGAATTATAAAATAGAAATTCCAATAATTCGAATTTTTTAGTAATTAGTGGACTAAATTTTTAAATTTGAGTTATTAAATAAGAGCAATTTGGGCACCTAAGTTTCAAAGGGTATACTTTGGGCACCTATTTTTCATCTAAGCATTTATAATATTATTGTGTTAATTGATTGTAAAGTTTTAGGATTGAAAAATGAATTTTTAAAAATTTAAGGGTGAAATTATAAAGAAACAGTTTTATTAGTGACTATAATGTTTACTTTTTTAAATTGAGGAGAAAAAATGTACATGAGATAAATTTTAATGGCTATTGCAGTAATTTATCCTTTCGCCACATCAGCATTCCGTTAGGGGACTAACGAAGTTAACGTCGGAGTGACCAAGTATTTACACATCGAAAACGTAGAGGACTACTAATATGCACTTTTCAAAAGTGGTGACTAACTCTGTACACTCGTTAAACATAAGGGACCTGCACAGTAGTTTACCCTTTGTTTATTCATTGATTTTTGTATAATAAAGTATACAATAAACGTGTATTATACGGATGGATATATTCTACCCTTTTCGGTGCCCCTACATATGCCCCACACTCAAAATTAATTTTAGGGTTTAGGATTTTAGGTTAGTGATTGTGGTTAGAGTTTAGAGAATTTAAGGTAGGGTGTATTTTTTAGGGTATAGAGTGTAGGGTTTAAGATTTAAAATTTAAGATTAGGGCTTAGAATTTAATTTTATAGTATTTTTTAGTGTTGTGACATATATAGAAGCACCGAAAAAGAGCAAACGAATTTTATCTGTATTATACTACATATATACTGATTTAAATAAAGATTTTCCATCTAGAAAGTAGAAATGTATAAAGTCAACTAGGAAGTAATCCGTTCATTATATTAATCATCGATGATAATATCGGACGGTAAAGATTGATTTCCCTCGTGTAAATGCAACTAAGTGGGGTTACCGTTGTGCAAAGCTACAGTACCAAGAACTTGAACCCAAAAAACTTTAGCAAAATGACAAAAAATGTTTTTAACTTTTGTATATTTTGTCATTTGACTTACTATTCTTTTTTTTTGTTCAAATATGTTTCCAACGTTTGCTTGTTTTGTCATTTGCCCCCATATTCTTTTTTTGGTCCAAATATGCCTCCAACGTTTTATTTATAGTCTAAATATGCATGTGTTTGATGTAAACTGTCAATTAACTGACGGTCAACGGCTTATAAAAAAATTTAACGTGGCATCAGCAGATTTTAATATGTGGCAAGTCCAGTCAACATCAGATGTTGAACGTCAGTTGACTGACAGTTTCCATCTAACAAGGGCATATTTGGACCAAATTGAAACGTTGGGGGGCATATTTGGACTACGAATGAAACGTTTAGGGCATATTTGGACCAAAAGAAAGGATAGGGAGCCAAATGACAAAACAAACAAACATTGGGTGCATATTTGGACCAAAAAAAGAATAGGGAAGCAAATGACAAAACATGCAAACGTTGGGGCATAAACATTTATATTAAATTTGTGCCTAAGCTAATACATTAGTGAAAAAAAAAATCTCAAACCGCTATTTTATGTTGACATGATATTTCAATAATCAATCATATTATGATACGTGACACTTAATGTTGCTCGAATTTTTTGCTGGTCTTTGTCATGCCACTGGTTTGATTTGTAGGATGGTAATTTTCTCCGACACTAAAGAGTCTCGACCCAGGCGGATCAATTTTTTTTGATAATCAGAGTGAATTCGATAGGTTTTTTTGTTGAAAATTTTGGGGTCGGATTTAGATGATACCCACTATCCGCAATATATTTACTAAAATACCCTTTTATTATTTTTATAATTCTTTTTATAGATTATAATTAATATATTTATTGATTTGTTGGGGTTAGAATGTATTCAGTCGGATTTTTTGTTAAAATTTTGGGGTCGGGTCAATATCGTGTTATGCTTATGTTGTGTCGAGGTCGGGTTGAATTAAATGTTAATAAAATCAAGGTCGGGTTAGATTAAATGTTAATAAAATCAAGGTCGGGTTAGGATCGAGTTAGGGTGTTTAAATTTTGAGTCGGGGTCTAACCTCCAGAAATCTACTCCGCCCCCTTGTCATCCCTATCGATTGGTTATTGGAATCTCTAAGTCACTATAAGTACTCAAAAAAGTTGCACGCAATAAGCTCAAAGAAATTGTTGGTAGAGATAACAATGTGTATTAAACAAAACTTTTAATTTAACAATGGCCGGTGAGGTCATTTTCCATAATTGCTTTTGTTTATTCGAAACCCAAAAGAAAGAATCATTTTGCAGAACGAAAGATCAAGCACACATTATACCCTAACAAACGTATAATCTCCTTGTTTTCTTCCTTTTCTGGGAGGGAATCAACAGGAAGAAAAGCTGGAGTTTAATCTTTGAACAATAATGTTCTCTTTACAACAAAGAGATGAGCTGTTGTTAACGGGTCATACAGTAGTGGAGGCCAACCCTATATTTACAAACGCTTTGGCGAAAACCCGGCGGCGGAAGCCCTGTCATACGGAGGCTGGCGGTGGCGGTGAAGGGTTTGCCGCCTGTGATAAATACAAGAAGCAGAAGATGCGTAGGGAGATTGAACGACAAAGGAGGCAAGATATGGCTTCCCTTTACGCTTCACTCCGTTCCCTTCTCCCTGGTGTTTGTATCAAGGTAAGGGATGGACCGAGCGATACTGAGACAGTCGCATCTTTGAAAATTTCAAAGTTTCATAGTTTATGTATTTTCTTCGTATTTTCTATAACGATCTAAATTCCTACTTTTTGAAATTTTGTAATTTTTCGTCCTTAAAATTCTAATATAACTCCTTAACCATTAGTACATTTGACATAAAACGCTACATCCGTCACTGATTCAAGATTTTTTTAGGTTGTTGTCTTGTGCTGTTCTTTTCTGATTTATGTTTTGGGGTTTTCAGGGAAAGCGATCGATGTCGGATCATATGAACGAGGCTGTGAATTACATAAAACATTTGGAGAAGAAGATCAAAGAGCTTGAATCTAAGAAACATGAACTAAAGAAAGTGTCCGAGTTGGCAAGTGTTGGCTCGGGAAAAACCAAACCTGCTTCAAACTATTGCTTCATAATCCGACCAAGCTTCATAGGCATTGAGATTATGTTTCGTTGTGGCTTTGACGACCAAGATTTGCCCCTTTCAACCGTGTTTCCTCACCGAGGTTTGTGTTCTTTCCTGATAATGTTAGGGTTTTGTTTCTGTTTCAAAAGCTGAGCTGATTTACTTATTGGATTTCGTTTAACAGGTTAACGATCCAACAAGCATCAACATGTCCAGGCTACAACTGAAACCAAACCCTAAATTAGTGAAGTAACAAAATAACTAAACCCTAATTAATTATTTTAATTATCAATATATTAGTGCTTTCCCCATGGGACATGATTGTTACCTTACAATACATAGGTTTATTAATTATTTTATTTTATATTATTATATGTAAAACAATTAATTAATGTATTAATTATTTCAATTTATTGTAAGAACATTGCCACATCAGATAAAATGTGAATTATGATTTGTAAAAAAAATGTTTGTATATTAAAGTTGTTTATATGATTCACACAATTTAAAAAGATCGTACAAAGAATTACGGGAATCACTAAAACGCCCTCACCCATATCCTAATACAAAAAGAGCTATTCATATGAGTCGGAGATTGATGGGTGATTCTGCTATACGGCGGTCAATCTGAGAAGTTACAAAATCATATAACATTTTAAGTTGCAGCCTAAAGCATTATACATTTTTGATAACATTTTTGAGTACAACCTAAAATATTATTTCACACACGAACCTATAATGTTACCCACGCACAATAAAAAATATTATACATTTTCATACATTGGCATGTGATTGAGGTTCATCAACTGTGCTACAAGCCAAGCCTACAAGTGAGTGTGCAGTTTGTAGGCTGGAAACCCTTGTTAGGACCGGGGACAGCCAGGTAGGACCTTAATTGGCCAATAGGCTTTTATATTTCAGGAGTAATATAATAAGTCATAATTAACATAACTCATTCATTTTTTCCCATTCAAGTGAAGCAAACATTCCATTAATTATTTAATTGTCTGCCAAAAAATTGTTATGCCTGCCCCCAATCTTTAACACCCAATACAAAATAAATTGGTTTATTGGAGGCTACCCAAACTAGAAAGTGAATGCAAAACAATTAATGATCCATGCAAAAGAATCCCAAGGGGGCATATTTTTCATAAAATATGTACAAGCAAAACAAGTTTGTAGTTTACACAAACTTTTGAATTTTAAGGTTTAAGATTTTAAGTTACGGTTTAGAAGTTTGGTGTATAGGGTGTAGAATTTGAGGTTTATGATTATAATTTATAGTTTAGTGTTTATGGTTTATGGTTTAAGGTTTAAGTTTTAGGTGCTAGGGTTTGAGGTTTGAGTTTTAAATTTTATAGAAGGGTTATGTAATTTTTTTTACACAACTTATATTTCAAAATACAACCATACTATTATTGACTTTTTTATTTTTAAGTTTTGAGATGTTTTTTATTTTATGACCTATAATCATTGTTATTTAATCAATGAAGTAGTGAATTGGTTGTTGAAATGACATGCAATGAATATTGTAGTCGGCCTCAAGTTTGCGTGCAATGCTAGTGACTTTCCCTGTAGTAGATCTACAGTGTTGGCGATTTGCCCTTAAGTCGGCCTATAATACAAATGACTTCCTCTAATATTACAACAATCACCTTAACTCGTGAAATAAAAAACACTCAAACCTTGAAAAAAAAAAAACTTAAAATACGTACAAAAATCTTATGTTCATTTTTGGAGTCCATTTATATGTCTCAATACTAAAAAAATAAATTATAAGTCATAACTCTAAATTTTAAACCTTAAAATACATCATACACAAAATTTCCTAACCCTAAACCTATTTTGTTAGTGTGGAAGTATAAATAGAGATAAAAAAAGACATAAAATTTGTATTTATAAAAAGATAATTATTTAATACACTAGTGGTGAAAACTTTTATTTTCCACATGTGCCGTAGTTTTAAGGTTTATGGACTTGATTTAGGATATGATTTAGAGGTTAATGTTTAGTGGTTTAGAACTTAGTGATTGTGAATATGATTTAAAGTTTATAAGTTAAAACTTAAATCATTAACATATTACCCTAAAACCTAACCTTTAAATGCTAAATTCTAAACATAACCCCTGAATTATAACCTTTACTCCTAAATTCTAAATCATACACCCTAAACTAAATCATACAACCCTAAAATTAATACTCTTATAAAAACTAAAAAATTTCACCGTATGTATATTAGATATAAAACCTTTGTAAAATGAGTAAAAAATTAAATTCTAATCCCAAACTCTAATTTTTATATCCTAAAGCCTAAACCTTAAAAAATACAACATACCCTTAATTCTCTACACCCTAACCCTAAACCCCAAACCCTAAACTCGCTATTTTAAAATGGAGGCACCAATGAGAGCATAGTTAGGGGTAGACGATTTCCATCATTATAAAATAACGATAAAAATATCTTGCCCCTTTTCGGTGCCCTATACTTATGCCCACAAAATTAAATTCCAAGCCCTAACCCTAAATTCTAAATCCTAAAACCTACACCATATACGTTAAAATTACACTATACCCTAAATTATCTAAACTCTAACCATAAATTCTAAACTTAATTTTAAGTGTGAGAGTATAAGTCTGAGCACCGAAAAGAATACAAAGTTATTGATACAATAATGGTGTGTGAGAAAGCATATGCAAGTGTAGGGTTTTAGGCAGGGGCAGTTAAAGGACGACAGAGACTTAGCTGGAGAAGCTAGCTTGGGTTGGAAAAGGAAATCAGCCGCCCTACTATACACTATACACTAGGGTTTTCCCTCAGATTCCATTTCATTCTCATGCAAAACGGTTTATATATTATTTATATACTCCCTGTTCAATTATTTTATATACACATTTATTATAAAAAACTTTTCAATCCAATTTTCATGTACAATTGCATAATATATGTGTTTCCGAATAAAAAGTAGAGAACATCTTTCCTCATTAACGTAGGGATAATACCTCGGCAACCAAAAAACTATGCGCCGCCGTAAACTGGGAGTCTCCGCCCTCACACGACGGCGCTCCAACCCTCTTTAGTCTTTCCCTATCGCCATATTAAATGGTCTGATCAGGTACTTATTTGTTTTGTTTTGGGAGGCGCGTGTTGCAGTTGCAGCTGCTGTGCAAATCAAGCATGACAATTGACAATCCCTCTTATAACCTCGATCCCCGCCCTTTGTTTGTATTTTAAATTAAGAATATAATAATCCCCCCCCCCCCCCCCTAAATTGTCCTTTTTATCAATTTAATCATCAATGGGCTTATTTACTTACATTAATTCCGGATTTGAATTTTTTGTCAATATTGTTTATTTTGATGATATAACAGTATATGAATATGTCATATGTTATAGGCAAAATGACAAAAGATGCCCCTAACGTTTGCATGTTTTGTTATTTGGCATCCTATTCTTTTTTTAGTCCAAATATGCCTTCAACGTTGGCTTGTTTTGTCATTTGGCCCCTTATCTTTTCTTTTGGTCCAAATATGCCCCCAACGTTTCATTCATAGTCCAAATATGCCCATGTTGGAAATAAACTGTCAATCAACTGATGGTTAACTTCTTTTAAAAAAAATTGACATGACATCAACAGATCTTAATACGTGGTAAGTCCAGTCAGCATCAGCTGTTGAACTTCAGTTGGCTGGAAGTTTTCATCTAACAAGGCATATTTGGACCAAATTAAAACGTTGAGGGTATATTTGGACTACGAATGAAACATTAGGAGCATATTTGGACCAAAAGAAAGAATAGGAGGCCAAATGACTAAACAAACAAACATTGAGAGCATATTTGGACAAAAAAAGGGAATGATAAAATATGCAAACGTTAGGCCATCTTTTTTCATTTTGCCTATTCATTTTTAATTCCATTAATTTAGTCTTCGAACTATTGATCTGCATCATTATTACTTTATGATCGACAAAAATTATTGGCTACTGTTATCAAGGATGGGCATTTCACCTAACCCAACTTGATCGGGTTATTTTTTGTAAAAAATATCAAGTTTGGCCGGGTTGAGTTTTGGTGAAAAAATATTCAACTCGATCAGCCCCAGAACTAATGGTATAACCCCCTATTTTTTTAGATATCCATCTTATTTTTTTACAACTATGTCCTTAAAATTTAATTTTTATTCATAATTTTGTCTTTAAAATTATTTTCTTACAATTAAGTCCTTAAAATAATTATTTTTATACAATTAGATCCCTAAAAAGTGATTTTATATAATTTGAGACAGGCTCGGGTTTAGGTGTATAATTTTCAAGCAGGGTAAGATTTTTTAAAGTATAGGGTCAGGTAAAGTTGAGTATAATTATTTTTGGGTCGAATTCAGACCGACAAAGAACCCAATTAGAGTCGACCAATGCCCATCCATTGATGTTACGATACTAATATGACAGTTAATTGTATTGATGAAGCAGTCTACATGTAAATAACACCGTGATAGAGATACAAAATTAATTTTTTTATAAAATATAAACCTACATTATTATTAATTTATTATGTTTAGAATTGGGTATTGAAGGTTGTGAAATTAAGTGAAGGGTCGTATTCAAGATGGTTCCACAAATCTTCGACTTTTTGCAGGAACTTGTTTCTTGGGCTCTACAGCCTCTGCTTTCATTTTCCCCAACTTTCCCTTTCAATCATAATATTCCAACCCACAAACATCCCCCACAACAAACATCTCAACTCACTCGAATCAAACACTCCACTTCTCCTGTCTTGTTCCGACACCAACCTACTTAACTCACTTCCCATGTAATGTAATAATAACATGCTTCTTCTCCTTCTCCTTCCTCTTCTGGTTTCTGTCTAACTCTTTCTTCTCCCTCTGTCTCTGTTTCTTGTTTGGTCTCCTTCAAGATGAGTGACACCAAAGGAGATGGTACCAAAAAGCAAACACACCAACACTTGTCGTCTTCTCCAAAAGAGTTTGAAGAATCCTCGGAATCAAAGCAGCAGCAGCAGCAGCAGGCGGCGGCGGCTGGTGTTGTGGTCACCGCAGCAACTGGTCCACCACCTTTCATCTCCACGTTTGAACAACACCAGTTCGAGTCTGTTAACCCCAAGAGGCCGCGATATAATAGTGGTGGTATCGGCCAATGGAAACTAATCACCACCGAGTCGCCTCGTGTCACTACCGGTTCCTCCTCCGACACTGCTTCTTCTCCGCCGCAGTCTCCTCTCCCTTCTGGGGGGCAAGAAACGAGCAAACCAGAAGGGCGGGAGCGGGAGCGGGAGCGGGAGCGGGAGCAGTTTCATCAGCAATTCAGGAAGGGGAAATACGTGAGTCCCGTTTGGAAGCCGTATGAAATGTTGTGGTTAGCTCGGGCGTGGAGGGTACAGTATCTCGGCGGTGGGTCTGAACGGTCTGAACCTTCTGGTTCGAGAGCCGATGTTGCAGGTCAACCAACGAGAGGCAAAACTAGGGCTGATAAAGACAAGGAAGTGGCGGAGTTTTTGAACAAACATGGGATCAACCGAGATGCCAAGACAGCCGGGACTAAGTGGGATAATATGCTGGGTGAGTTTCGGAAAGTTTATGAATGGGAAAGAGGACCGGAAAAAGAACATATCGGAAAAAGTTACTTCCGGCTGTCTCCTTACGAGAGGAAACTCCATAGATTACCCGCTTCTTTCGATGAAGAAGTCTTCGAGGAGTTGTCTCAGTTCATCGGCCCTCGCATCAGAACTTCACCAGGCGATGACGGCGGCGGCGGCTTTAAAGCTCTTCCTTTGCCCCCTCCTCTCTCCGGCACGAAACAACTGGTGCCGACGACGAGTCTGTTAGGGTTCGACGTTGGTGTTGGTGTTGGCTACCATTCTTCTTCATCTTCTTCAAAGGAGCTTCGTAGGATCGGGAAGATAAGAATGACATGGGAGGAGTCTGTTAATTTATGGGCGGAAGAAGGTGAGCTTCATAGAGGAAGAGTCCGAGTTCAAGGTTCGAGCTTTTTGAACTCAGACGAACTCGCTTTTTTTGACGATTCCATGGTTGCCTGTACAATGGAAGCCATGGAAGATGGTCCGTTTAAAGGCTTCTCCGTCGATAGATTCCTCACCGGCCAGCAAGTTAAAGTCTTTGGCAGAAGAAAAGCATCAGCTTCTACTTCTTCTGGTACAAAAAAACATGTTCTTTTGATGTTGGTTTTCTGAAAATTTACAGACATTTCATTTCCATTAATCTTAAAGTTACCATCTTTAAATACCAGGTTTCATTGAAAGAGCTCAGCCTAGTTCTGTTGAACCCTTTATCAGATGTAAGTCCAAGTAAAAATTTACAGTTAAATTGAGGAGATATGCATGATGCATGCGTTTATAAGGTTATTGTTTTGTTTGCTACAGCAATGCCTCCGATTGAGTTACAAGACCTTACGGAATACTACGTCGCGTGCCTTCGAGTTCCCTCGACAACGTTGCCGAGCTTGCTCGAACTTTCATGGCATTTACAAGAGCCTCCTCCGGAGGAATATCGGTTTCCGATTCGGAGAGATGTGTACCGAGACTTACCACCTGGTAAAGAAGTTCTATTTACTGCTTCTAATGAACAATTAGATTGTAGAGCTATCGTGTATGATATGTTGGGTCCGATTATTCGTACGAATCCTAGTCTCAGTGCTGGTACTGCCACAGGAAGAGACTCTTATATTGGCCTTTGGGATGATTGCATCAACAGGGTCGTGTCGAAATTTTGTTCGGTTGAAATGGTTTTTATCCGGAAACCGTCGATGTCGTCGACGGATCAGCCATTGCAGGATCAATGGCCGAACGTAACCGGTTTTGTTAAAAATTATTGCTTGTGGAGAGGGGAGGAGATTGATCAATTGAGGGAAGGTCAGCTTGATCCATCATCCTCAATTGTGGAGAAGTTTTTATGGACTTACATGGATCTTCCGTACGTATTAGGCTATTATGCTGTTGGCTACATGGTAACGTTTTGCGCATTAATCCGGTCGCAAGATCGGGTTGTGTTGACGGATTTATATTCGGTAGATCTATCATCCCCATCGGAGAGACTAAAAGCCCTAGTGCCTTGTTGGAGGATTGCAGGCCTATTGCCCTTACTGGCCGATCGATGCTCGAGTAACCTCCATAATGTTGGCTTGTACTACAAGCAATTCCCATTCAGTGATTTCGAAAGGATTGATTTGGGGAACGGAAACATAATCGAAATGACTCCGAATACGGTCGTGAGATCGTTCTCTAGCAAGAAAAAATGGGCGGCGGTGAAAGAAATCTACGATCACATGTCGGATCATAGAATCCCACACACCGAATTCATTTGTCGGGCATCCGAGAAGGATGCCACATTGGCGTTTAAGCCTAGAGGGTGCAAATTCAAGCCACTAAACTGTGACCAACTAATAGAAGCTCTCAAGTACGTTACAAAAGCATTAGTAGCACTACATGACTTAAGCTTCATGCACAGGGACTTATGCTGGGACAAAGTTCTAAGACGGATCGACAGCGAGAACGAATGGTTCGTCGGCGGATTCGACGAAGCGGTCGGTGCACCGCAGATATACCCTCACCGAGTCTCGGATGCCCGCGGACGGTACGCCCCGGAGATGGGGCGTGGATTACACGGGGTTAAAGTCGACGTGTGGGGAGTTGGGCACTTGGTCAAGACCTGTGGGCTAACGAATTTGCCTAAGATGCTGCGGGAGTTACAAAACAGGTGCTTGGATCAGAACCCTGAGCAAAGGCCGACAGCAGCCGATTGTTACCACCACTTGTTGCAGCTGCAGTCAGCTTCTTCCAGTGCAACATACTGAATCGACACCATTTTTATAATATTTTTAGAACATTTTTCATGCAGGACAGTAATTAATTAATGATGTAGGGTTTTAGGTGTCTAGAATTGTGCAACTGTAGGGGGATGTTTGAATAGAACTGGCGGTGAATTGAATGAGACGTGGGTGGTTGTTTTACGAGGTCTGCTTTACTGGTAATATTGTCTGAGATTTTTGCAGAGAAATGGCGGCTACTCCTAAAAGGCTATGCCTGCTACTTATACAGTGCTTTGTTATCAAATCAAGTTTAACTTTTCTGTACTTACTATTCATATACATACATACATAAAGGCTATGGCTGGATACATACATACATATTACATACATACACATATACATATATATATGTATGTGTATATGTCATAGATATCGTGTCTCTACATTCACAAAAGTGAAATACAAAGCGTTTTTGATGTCTAGTAAGAATGGTTTCACATCATGTGTTTCACAAGTAGTGCATGCATGAGCATAGTGCCATCCACATGGGGCCACTGTGTCTTCCATTATAACTGCACTCGGCTCTCTTCAATGTTGCGATCATAACTTGTGATATTCTTTGGAACACACACAAGATGGAGATTTTGGTTTCTCTTTGTTACATCATGATGTTATCGAGGCCAACTGTAGAGCATTATGGACAGGGATTTAAAAATCGGATCACGACCGCGATATCTGTCGCGATATAGCGGTTGTACCGCCGTTTGAAATCGCGATTGAGGTAAAACATGGTTTGTAATAGTCGAAATTCAGCCGTTTTTGTTCGAAACTTCGATATAACACCGCATCCGTCAGAGACGAAGCCATGATTAAATCATGAGGGCGACAAGATGTTTAACTTTGGAATGAACAAGATTTTAAAAAGTAACTAAAGCATAAAAAATTAAAGGGATATGATTTAATTTCAATAATTTTAAAATTAAATGGTCTTAAAAGTAATTAAACCATAAAAAATTTAGGTCAATACTTAATTTAATTAATTTTAAAACTGATAAGGTCCTAAAAACAAATTAAAATAGTTCTAAAACTATTAATGGCCTAAAATGTAATTAGACCATCAAAGTTGAGGGGAGCAATTGCCCCTCCCATTCTCAACATAGATCCGTGATTGGCAATCGTGATCGCTATTTAAAATCCTGATTGTGGATGTAATCTTACACAGCGGGGGATCAGTTTATGGATGGAAATTCTCTAACTTTTTTCGGTGTCCTTACTTATGCCCCACACTCAAAATTAAGTTTAGGGTTTAGAGTTTTAGGTTAGAGGTTATGGTTAGGGTTTAGGGAATTTAGGGTAGGGTGTATTTGTAGGGTACATGGTGTAGAGTTTAGGATTTAGAATTTAGGGTTAGGGCTTGAAATTTAATTTTGTTGTGTTTTTTAGTGTTGAGGCATAAGTAGGGGCACCGGAAAGGGGCAGAAGATTTTTATCCTCAGTCTATGGATCATTAACAAATAATGAAGGGATGTCTTTGGGAGCGATACCAATGGATCGAGGGATGTTGGAAGAGACTGTCGTACCTCTTAAAAATTTTAAATTTATATATAATTTATTCGATGTTCTAAGTTTGTACTTTTAAATTTTTCATATAATTTTCTAACAGTTTGCACCCTGACATAAAAGTCTGTATTCGTCCCTGGAACCGATGCATAGATATTTATCCTCTTGACAGGTCAGTTTCGTTACATGAAATCATGGGATGAACTCCAATCAGAAGTGGTTGAAACACTCTTCAACCCTGTCCTCATTGGTTGCTGCTTGAATGTGGGTTTCCGATGAAACAACTTTTGTATTGCACCAACTTTGTTGGGCAGTTTATTTATTGGAATGCCCCACTCTCAATTCTTAAAGGAATCCTCGTAAAAAGGTTGTCCGCTAGGCTTTTCTAACTTTTAAGGTATCTTTGAATATTTATCATGTTAATATTGCACCAACTATTCTTTGGTGGGTCTTTGAACCAGGCATGGCAATTGACATTGCCGATCGGGGCGGACTACGACCACGAATACTGTAATCCAGCAGCCGGCAAGGGGGCAAAGCTTTTCGACAATCTTGCCTCTGTAGGATGGAGGGTGTTGGTGTCCGGCTGCGATGGCGGACAGGCTGGTCAAGTTGATAGAAAGAAAGGGTGTAAAGGTAGTGAGCCATTTTCGTGTCGGGGACCATCATGTAGTGGATGTCGTGCAGCCTGCGAAGGCCGAGGCACTGTTCTGCCTGCTAAGCTACACTTGGAGATCGAATCGATAAGTTTCGGTACTTGTTAAGGATGGTGTAGGTCTTATTGTCCGATAAATTCCGAACTCGAATAAATGCAGATAATAAATTTGTTGCTATATTAAGCAAATTAAGCTAGATGATTTATTATTTATTCCATCAAATATTTCACAAAAAATTATATAATGCTAGACCAGCATGGAATGGATTTTCATAAGCATAGTAAGAGTGGGTGCTTTATGTGATGACTGTAGGTTTCTCCCTTCCGGTGAAGTCCTTCAGCTTCGACACGGACAACGCCAAATCTGAAATACAACCGTACGATTGTTCATAAATTGCCGAAACGAATAAAATGCGTAAATGATTACGAGCATACCTATTAATGGTTTCAATGCCACCTGAGCATCCATGTCATGTTTAGAAGCATCTGGTTCAAACTGTTCGATATAGATTCGAACGGTTGCACCAGCTGAGCCGGTTCCCTGTATGTATATGGAATTAATCATATTAGAATTGAGTAATGAGTGATGAGTGTATGAGCATTCGAATTTGAAGGAGGGAGAACAAAATGTGCACGTACCGATAAACGGAATATAATCCTTGAACCATCCGTGAAAACAAATCGAACACCTTGCTTCGAGGCCACACTTCCATCCACCTGAAAATCAGACACAGATAAATACTAGAATAACAAAGCATACAAATTTTAAGAGTTCGGTAACATGTCAGAGATCAAATTTTAAGCATAGACTACGGAACGGAACTCGTAGAGTCTAATACTTACAGGATCAGTATATGAGAAATCATCAGCAAATTGAAGGACATAATTTCCTACAATGAGGAATTTTAAACAGTGAAACAGAAGCAAAATATGGAGATGACAGTTGCTGATGCAGGGGGTAGAGGGGTTGATCGCAAACTTACCGTACTTTTCACCGGCCTTACTCTTCGAGGCCAAATCTCTAAGGTATTCAATCATTTTATTTGCGCCTTCAGATGCACATTCCTGAACAGAGACAATTAGAGAATATATAAACTCGTGACATCGTGTTCCAAAAGGGAGCTATCATGTTCATGCTTACTTCATAATCATATCTGGAAAAGAAATTTCTTCCGTAAGTTGCCCAGTGTTGTTTGGCAACATCGGAGACAGACACCAATTTCTCCCCCGGTTTCTTGTCTTTGTTTCGATATGCGATAATCGAGAGCCATGCTAATACAGCCCTGCCAATGACAGAAATAGAAATCACTTTAATTTGACCCCATGTATAAGTTTACATAAAATAACAACATCCAAAAGTAACACGAATGAGGAACCGTTTCCATAAAACACAAGTATTCAGGTCCTTTATGCAATTATGAAGACACCATTTACATAAATGAGCATCTAAATAATTCATGCAGTCATGCTAATGTTGGGATTGATTACACTAATAAGTCAACATTCCAAACGTGTCTCGGTTTTCTTATAAAAAGAAAGCAATTACCATATTCCATCCTTCTCACGAATGTGATCCGAACCAGTACCAAAACTTTCTTCCCCACAAATTGACAACTTTCCAGCATCCATAAGATTACCAAAAAATTTCCAGCCAGTGGGAACCTAAAACAAAAACACCAACTAGTTTGAAGAAAGCACCCTTAGAATATAGTCGCTTCCCCCCGACCGCCCACCAAAAACTCCCTCTCTCCCCGTCTTCTTACATTATTATTAGAACACATAAGTTGAGAATAGTGCTTACCTCAAAAAATGTAAGACCCAATTTTTCAGCAACTCTATCAAGAGCCCCGCTGGTTGGCATGGATCGAGCTAAACCCTGAAAATGTGATATATATAAGTAACATTTGGTTGGAAAACATGAAAAGAAAAGCTGCTAGTATTTTGTACCTTAGGACCACCCTGGAAGTATGGTATCGCTTCTTGTGCATTCGCAGCAATAATTGCAACGGAGTCTGAAGGGGTAACAAAAAACTTTTTACCTAGAATCATGTTTCTGTCGCCGTCTCCTGAGTGAAGAGAAAACAAATTGATTGTGATTAAGTTATTAGAGTTGATACTCCACCTTTCTAATGAAATACATTCAAGGCCCGAAATCATGTATTTACCATCGCTTGCTGCTCCGAAATCAGGTCCATTCTCACTATACATGGTGTTGACCAAATCCTTTGCATACCTGTTTTGCCATACAGGTTAGAAAGTGGTGTAATTTAGTTGTTGAAGTAGAATCCACATTTTTAGCACAGAGCGACTAGTGACTATCTTACGTAAGATTAGGATCCGGATGACCGTGTCCAAAATCCTCAAGAGGCACTCCATTCGATATAGAATCCTACATCACATGGCTAACAAGTTCATTAACAATTAGGTCAAATAGTATTTTTCAGATGTTTCATATGCGTGACATACCGGGCTGGCTCCAAGCTTGTCGACAAATATTGGTTTTGCATAAGCACCAGTAACAGCATGCATGGCATCGAATGCAAACCTAAAAGGTAACGCTCAACACAATAAAAAATAGTTATAAGAGCCTGCGTTTCTCAAGCATATTCGAACAGAAGTTATACCCGAAGTCTGATCTCGTGAGAAGTCTTCTGATCAGCTGGAAATCAAACACACTCTGCATATAATCGCATGGTATCAATGATACAAACACATGATGTTTCATCCAAAATTATAGGATGAAGTGGTCAATTTTTCCCCCTCACCTCCATTAATTCCAAATAGTCAGACACTGGATCTATAACCTCAACAGTGAAGTTCCCATACTTGGTAACTCCAGTGCGAGAAAGGTCAACGTCGGGAATCTCAGCCATTTTAATCTCAGAAATCTGCACAGTATTACCATTTTCAGATATCAAGCAGCCATTTGCTCATATACATAAATGGGGGGGGGGGGGGGGGGGGGGGGGGAACAACAGCAACACACTCCCTATCTCTTCAGTTTAACACAAACAGATGAAATAACCGACCAAAACAAGACGACCATGTACAGAAATGAAAGCGTGATTGTGTGAAACTAAGGTCATAAATGACTCCAATATTGAGGTAATCACAAATCTAAAAAGCCTCTTTAGAGGATATATCCAGGAAAAGGTGTTCATCTCAAGCCTCTTTAACCAACTATGAATTTACTCTTCAAACAAAAATACATAATATATAACATCGACATCCGATACTTACAGAAAGAGTATTCCCGTATATCTTGTCGGTGATGGATTCAGGTGCAGGTTGGCCACTGTTGTAATTAAACTAGAAAACAAGTAGATGAACACAATGGAAGTTTAAAGTCAAAGCTATACACTGGAGTTGAATGTAATGTAGCACTGTCATATCCCAATAAATGGAAAATAGCTATCATAATTTAACCAGATATGTCGCCGAAGGTGCATTAGAAATAAACCTTGATACCCCAGTCATATTCGGGGCCTCCGGGATTATGGCTTGCGCTCATGATAAATCCACCATTGGCCTAAAGAGGGAATTTTTTTTAAACTATTGATAAAAATACATAAATTGGGAAAACATTGATACCATTCAGAATGAAAAGAAGCATGCTTGCCTTCCTCTTCCGAATTACGGCAGAAACAGCTGGTGTGGACATGATACCGTCCCTGCAATGTCAAACAATCAAAACTAGACAGCATATTTGCAGGAGCAGCAAACGTAATTATTCGATAACCTTCCTTTCCCCCCTAAAGGATGATTACATTTCTTAAGAAAATACACATCATATTCACAGAAGTGGCAAGTCATATAAGTCCGGTGTGATTTTGTAAATGCGTACGCCCCACCCTTCATTTAGTTATATCTTTAATAAAATTTAACATCCAGAATTACATTTTTTCAGAAAATTCATGAACACCAAAACAACAAAAGCTGGGAAGACAACTAAAGACATAGTTCTAGTTTTATCACTCTTCCCCGGAACAATGATGACAGTAATGAAAGAACTCTCACCTGCCAACCAAGATTTTTCCAACTCCATTTCCAGCTGCAATTTTGATAATTATCTGCATTCCAAATTCAAACATTCCAATAAGTCAGACAAAGAGATTGAAGTTTTTTTATAAAGTACATACTTGTGTGTGTGTGTTCCTTTCTGTTCCGAATAGTCTTAACTATGTGAACAAGATCCAAGCAGAACAATGCACTGATAATCAAGAATCAGCTCAGAAAAACGACCTGCGAAGCTTCGCGGTTAAAGTACCGTCCATCGCCTCCTAATACCAAAACTCCATTCTTGTAATCCTCAGGCGGTAATGAATTAAACAACGACTGCAGACATACGAGTTCAACCCATCAATGCCTTTTAAACACTAAAACAAATGAAATGAAAGCCAAAAAAAAAAAAAGAAATGTAAAAAGAATTCAAACCTGGATCCAATTTGAAAGGTAGTTCTCTTCCATAAAAACTTTAACCTGCAACAAATGGAATTAATTTCAATTCTATCAAACAAAAATGAAAATGTCTGCAACAGCAATAAAAAATCCACCTTTTTCCTAAGTCCACTTGTTCCAGTCTTCTGCCCTTCAATTGGCTTGGTGGGAACTGAAGTTATCTGTTGAAGAAAACCCAAAACCACACTTTTTAAAAAAATGATGAAAATATAAAGAAACCCAAAGATAAAAATGCAACCTTTATGCCTCCAGGCTCAGCAATGGTGGAGGAAGAAGAAGCTTTGATGGTAAAAGAAGAAGAATGTGATACAGAAAAGGAGTTGTTTTTGAGAGGGAAGCCATGGAAATAGAGCTTAGAGAAAGAAGAAGGAATGGAAATGGCATTTGATGATCTAAAAGGCGAAGAAAACACCCCTTCCAGTCTCAAAGAATTGCAACATGAAGCCATTGCTACGTTAAGCCTTTACCCTTTTCTTCAGAGATTGAATGAATTAATGTTTGGTTTGATTTTATATATGGGATTTGAGTGGAAGTGGAACAGAGAAGGCGGAGAGAAAAATGGGAAAAATCAGAGCTCAGAGTTTGAGAGAGTAAGCAGCTCCGTTTGCTTTCTTTGGCTATAAATTAATCAAAGGATGCAAACAAAGTGCCACTGCCGCCGGCGCTAGTGGCAGTGCCACATGTACGTTGGAAAATGCTCACAAAAGCCGTTGGGTTTTCACTTGTTTTTCCTAGGGGTGTTTCCGTTGGTTAGGTTAACCGATCGAATCGAATTACCAAAAATTTATTAATTGAAATTTTTATTACATATTAACCGTTAGCCGAAATGAAAAAAGTTCGGTTAATTTGGTCGGTTTTTGAATTAACGGATTTTTTTTATAAAAATTTTGGTAAATTACACAAATTGTCACTAAACTATGTTAAAAATGATATTTCTAGTCACTAAACTTTCAGAAGTTATAAAACAACCATTAAACTTATTAAATTATTAGAAAATGGTCATTGATTCATTGCACGTTATAAATTATTGATAAATATTGTAAAGTTTAATGATATTTTTTTAATAATTCAATAAATTTAATAATTATTTTGTGCTAATTTGATAAAGTTTAATGACCAAATTATAATATATCAAAAAATTTAATGGTCATTTTAGAATTTTTAAAAGTTTAATTACTAAAAATAAATATATGTAATATAAAAAATTCTTTTAATTAACTGATTTTAAATCGAACTAACCAATAACCGAAGTTTAAAAAAATTATTAACTGTTAACCAACTGAACCTAAAATTAACCGAAAAAAATTAATTCGATTAAAACCAAAGTTTAAACGCCGTTAATTTTTACAATCACCAGATGAATTCAGCTGCTTGTTTTAAGGATGGTCACCCTATAATTTAGTGATCCTAATTCCAGTTATTCTTTTGTTAAAAAAAATCATTTGTGTGCAAGGTTAAGTAATTTTTTTAATTTTGACTTCAGTACATATTATAATGTTAACATTAAAATATATCACTTGAGATAATTGCATAGGAGGTCCTCCAAACTATTATTTCATTTTAAATTAGTCCTTAAACTTTAAAACAACATTAGTCCTCAAACTATGACCTCATTCTAAATTAATGGATAAACTTTAAAATGTTCTCATATCAATCCTCAAACCATCATTATCATTCCAATTGATTCTTCAATTAAAGTGTCATTAACTATGTTGGTTAAAAACAAAATTAATTGTTTAAAGGTCCTCAGAATTGAACATGTGACCTTGACTTTTTAGGAGGTTACGCATTCAATTTCTGGGCCTTCAGAAATAGATTAATTTGTTTTAAATGAGTAGAGTTAACAACACATTAAGATAACAATTAAAATAAAATGATATTGATAGTTTGGGGACTGATATAGAATAGCTAAAGTTTAAGGACACATTTAGAACGTGTACCGTAGTTTAGGGACCTCCTATACAATTAACTCATATTAACTTAACATCATTATCGTATTTTTTAGAAGTCAGTTTGTTCAGTGAGATGAGATGTTAAGTCTCTTAAGAAATGTTAGATGTTCGAATTTTGACGTTGTGAATTGAGAAACTTAAGATGAGAGAGTTACTCCTATATTGGACCTCTATAAAACTGATTCAGATTAATTGATCAAGAGCCGGAATCTGATGATTAAAAAATATATTAATTGTTCGTGAGAAAAAGTAAAGTTATTATTATTAATTTGATGATTCAGTTTACACAAGCGTCTTAGTTTTATGGTATATTGAGTTAGTTTAGGGTATAAAGTTTAGGGGTTTAGAATTTAGGGATAGTTGTTTCAATTTAAGTTCTATGGTTATAATTTAGGGTTTGTAGGTTAAAGTTTAGTTTTTATGGTAATATGGTGAGGATTTAATTTTTAACCTATAAAGCCTAAATTATAACCCTATACCTTAAATTAAAACAACTATTCCTAAATTCTAACCCCTAAATCCTATACTCTAAACTAACTCCGTATACCCTAAAACTAAGACACTTGTAAAAACTGAAGTTTCCACCGGCTGTGTATCGAATATTTATCCATAAATTAATGTGTGCCAAAACTAAGAATCGCGTTCAAATAGTTGTACTTGCATCCTTTTTTCACTTGAATATCATTGGCCATGCCACCTGGGACACACCGCAACCCAACAATCCTGGTTTTATGTTTTTCTGTGGTCCTTTTGTCCGAATAAATTAAGTGTAATCCATTTAAAAATTGAAATTAATTACGATGGTTAGCTAATAAATTTGCCAACTTTTGTTTAATCTTTCAAGGAGAAATCCAAATCAAGATTGGCCACCGTCACCTTCCTTCCTACAAACGCTACACTTTTCTTCTTTTCTTTCAAGTTTCAACTATACACCAGCCACCGTCTTCAGTGGCCGCCGGCCGCCGCTTTCTGTAATTTTCTAAAGAAACAATGGCTGGGAATTCAACTACAGGTTCATCTCATTGTTCTTGATTCTTTTGTTTTGTTAGTCCTTTTGGTATTTCATTTTCTTGGTTCAAAGTATTCATCTTTGAACATAATTTGCATGTTGTGCCATTTACTGAATCTGGGTTTTGAGTTGGGTTTTTTGCAAGCAAGATTCTTGCTTTCTGAGATAATGGGTTTCTTCTTTTTTTTTTTAAAAAAAAAAAGAACAAAATTTGATCTTTCCTAGCATAAAAATATATTATTTGTTATGTCCTATGCTGCTAATTAAAGTTCATAGCTTTAATCCATACAAGAAAATGTTTTATTTCAATAGTTATGCATAAGAAAAGTTCCCCAAAGCTTGATATAATTTCGGATTGCTTGATGCTAAGAACTAAATCGTTTTAGTGCCATGTTTCGAATTCGATCCGATTCGTGTGATTGTTTGCTTGTTGCTGTCTAAAATATTTTTGAAATGATAAATCTTTTCTATCATGTTTTAGAGTTTCTGCTTTCTTGTGTTTTCAAGTACCACATGGTGTTTGATAGAAAGTGTCTTCAACGAGTAATGTTAGTGTTCTTTGCTTCGAGGTCGATCTTTCGTTTGATTATGAAGAAATGTCTGTTATTATGGTATTTGATTGCTTTTCAAGTGTTTTGAATCTGATTTGGCCAATAAAATCTAGTTTCTTGATACTTACATATTGGATCCGTGTAATGGAGATAGGAATTTTCGATTTGTTCGGAAATACCATTCATTTCGTACTTCAAAATGCGAATGCAAGTATTGTTTTAAAGTGAACAGATTAGCATAAGTCTAGAAGTGGCATGTTGGTATATATATAGTTCTCTAGTTTTTTTGTGGCTTGAAAAATGTTAGAGAACATCTATGACATTGAGAAACAACGTATTGTAGGTGGAGGCGAAGATCTTCCCGGGGATAGGAACAGGAAGTCTGCAAACAACAATTCACTAGTTGTTTCCTTCGGTGAATTTCTGATCGACTTTGTACCGACAGTCGGAGGGGTTTCTCTGGCTGAAGCACCTGCTTTCAAGAAGGCTCCTGGTGGTGCTCCAGCTAATGTGGCCGTTTGCGTATCTAGATTGGGAGGAACATCGGCTTTCATAGGCAAGGTAAATTCTAACATCTATCTTACCATGTACCGAAATCTGCTTAATTTATAGCGACTAGAATATATTCGTTCGTGGAGAAAGTCTTGACTGCTTTTTAACTTGAGGGATGTTTTTGAAATAACCTTTGTGTAAGGAACTGTGATTGAGGGGTGATTTCTCACAAATGATATTCTTTTCGGTATCATGATATTATGGATGTACTTGACGCCTTGCGATTTCATACCAGGTAGGCGATGACGAATTTGGCCACATGCTAGCGAACATTTTAAAAGAAAACAATGTGGACAATTCCGGCATGCGGTTTGACCACAGTGCAAGAACTGCATTGGCATTCGTCACGCTAAGGGCTGACGGTGAACGTGAATTCTTGTTTTTCCGTCATCCAAGTGCTGATATGCGGCTTCATGAGTCAGAACTCGATATAAACCTCATCAAGCAGGTTCCTCACCCCACCCCCTTTTGTCTTTCTGCATTTCTCATCTTTGTTTGAATTAGTAGATGTGGAAGACTGGTTGGTTTGACAAGGATTTAGATTTTCTCATATCCAAATAATATTCGATTGCAGGCGAAGATCTTTCATTTTGGTTCAATTAGTTTGATCGAGGAACCATGCAAGTCAGCTCAACTTGCAGCAATGGACATTGCCAAGAAGTCCGGCAGCATCCTCTCTTATGATCCGAATTTAAGATTGCCATTGTGGCCATCAGCACAGGCTGCTCGGAAAGGCATAATGAGTATATGGGATCAAGCAGACCTTATTAAGGTACGAATATGATTACAAGACTCGTAAATGGATCTTGCTACTTCATTCAAATGCATGCTAATCTATATGAACATGCAGGTAAGCGAGGATGAGATTACATTCTTAACCGAAGGTGGTGACCCTTACGATGATAGCGTGGTGATGAAGAACCTTTTTCATCCTAACCTTAAGCTTTTGATCGTAACCGAGGGACCAGCAGGTTGTAGATATTACACCAAGGTAAGCTCGAGCAGACTTTCATTGATAATTCTCGACATATGATTTGCATAAACAATCAACCTATATATCCATCGCAGACTTTCAAGGGTAGGGTCTCCGGCATCAAAGTTAAACCTGTTGACACTACAGGCGCTGGCGATGCTTTTGTCGGCGGCTTACTTAGCAGCCTAGCTTCTGATTTAAATCTGTTCCAGGTACCTACAGTTTTTACATAAATTTCAGTAAATAATCTATAAGCTATATAACACCATTGTTTCTCAAGAACCATATAAACGAATTCATCTTTCTGACAGGACGAGAAGCGGTTAAGGGAAGCCTTAGCTTTCGCAAACGCCTGCGGAGCCCTGACAGTAACAGAGCGAGGTGCGATTCCCGCGCTGCCCACAAAACAGGCTGTTCTCGACGCCTTAACTAAACATCATCATGCATCGTAAAAACGAAAAGGAGATACGAATCGGTTCCGAGCATGAGTTGCTTCTCATGGAACAATGTACTGTGATTTCAACCAATTTTGTTCCTTTATATATTGATTTTTTTACTTAAATTGAGATTCAGATGATTGCAATTAAATATGTTTGAAATTTCAAAATTTTGAATGTTCTGGTTCATGTAATCATGTAGTTGGCTGAATGATGATTACAGTAAACTGTTGGTGTGCTCTTTTTAAGAGAATTGATTTCATTTACATGCATTAGGTTTGATTTATGGGGCCAGGGAAAATAAATGTTGATGCTTGATTCTTCCACATAAGCTCTTCAAGGTCAATTCCATTAATGTCCATTAATGTTCGGACAACTTCAGATTTCAAGTTCGAGTCTTGTAAAAGAAAAAGAACATGTTTTTTCAAAATTAATTCGATTCAACTCGACTCGAATGTCTTGGTGTGCTCTTTTCATGAGAATTGATTTCATTTACATGCATTAGGTTTGATTTATGGGGCCAGGGAAAATAAAGGTTGATGCTTGATTCTTCCATATAAGCTCTACAAGGTCAATTCCATTAATGTTGGACAACTTCATGATGACAGACCATTCATGGTCATAATTAGGGCTGCAGATTTCAAGTTATTGGAGTTCGAATCGATCAAAGTTCAGTCAAAGTTCGACTAGATTGTACTTCATGATGAGAGACCATTCATGTCCAGTGGTCATAATTAGGGCTGCATATCGCGAGTTATTGGAATTCGATTCGATCAAAGTTCACCAATAACTCGCGATCAAAGTCCGGTCAAAGCTTGACTAGATTGTACTTGAGCTCGAACTCGGCTCAAGTTCTTAACGAGTCGAGCCGAGCTACTTGATACCCTATTCGAAAAATTCGTGAGCTACTCAAAAATATAATATACTATTTTTTATAATTTAAAATATAAATTACTAAACTTAAAAATAACAAGCTTGAGTTTATACAAACTTGTGTATCAAAAAATTTTCTTGATAGGACTTTAAATGAGACGTGAAAATGGTGAGATACTCGAGTCTAATACGGTCAAAGATTGGCCAACACTTGACTCGATTAGGCTTGAGTAAAGCTCGAACTCGACTCGAGTTCTTAATGAGCCGAGTCGAATTCAAATTTCTCAGGCTCGTTAAATATTACTCAAGCTCGAGCTCGACTCGAAATCTTAACGAGCCAAGTCGAGCTCAACACCACTCGGCTCGTTTACACCCCTAGTCATAATGATCTCAAACCAGTCGTGAGATCAAATTTCAAGTTCGAGTCTTGTAAAAGAAAAAGAACATATTTTTTTCAAAATTGATTCGATTCGACTTGAATGTCTGGTCATAAAAGTTGTGTGAGAACTGTGGTTTTGAAGAGGGGGGTAGGTTTAGAAATCAATTAGCCATTAATGAACTGAAAGACTAGAGAAGAACTGTAATGGCAACTTTGAGGCAAGTGGTGGGTCAACCCTTGGGTTTTAGGGTATCACTTTTGCCATTTATTGTTTACATATTTGGCACCATTGAGAATTTTAACCGTAAGTAACAGTGCTTTCGTTTTCCTTCTCTCCTGCACTCTCAGTGTTTTTTTTTTTTTCATTTAGGAAGTCGATAATTACCGATTGAGTTTAATTCGATCGACATAAGTTCGGGGCATGGGTAGATCACATTGCACCTGCAGATAATAATAAAATAGAGCAGGTGATAATGATATTCAAAAAACAGAGGGAATCACATTGTAAATCGAGCTTTGAGAGTGAGAGCTGTTTTGTTTATATGTGGAAAGTGCGTCATCTCCGTCACCTTCCAGTTCCACCCCGCTTTCTCTCGGTCCCCACCTCCTTTTTATCCTTTTTACCACCCCAATTCCCAATAAAAACTTCTCTAGTTTATATATTTTATTCTGATTTAAATCTCATGTAAATTTTTATGTTGAATTTCGAGTTTTCTGATTTTTTAATATAGGATCATATCGATCAAGAAAAATTAGATATTTGATTTTTTATATCAGTAAAATGAACATTTGTATCTGATTAACCAACAAGTGTTGGATGTATTAGTAAGACACATTGCACTCTCAAGGTGATGACGCAAGTTCAAACATTAGAGAGTGGAGAACATTGTTGAGACTTTAGAGGGACAAACTCACACCCCGAATATGGACTGTAAGATGGACATGTATATTATCAAAAAATAAAATAATAATATATAGTATAATGAAAAAATGATAATGATAAAAATAACCATAATAAAAATAATTACATTCCCTTTACACTGCCCCTAATTATGACTCAACACTACAAAAATAAATTTCAAGCCCTAATCCTAAATTCTAAATTATAAACCTTACACATATACCCTAAGAGTACACCATACCCTAATCACAAACATTAACCTAAAATCTTAAACTCTAAACTTAATTTTAAGCGTGAGACATAAATAAGGGCACCGGAAAGGGCCAGAAGATTTCCATTCAGGATCTTTGTTCCCTTACAGGGCTAAAAAAATAGGATAAAAATCTTATATTCTCTCTGTCCCACTAAAACTGTCACATGTTGATTTTTTGGGGTCAAACTTGTTCAACTTTATCCTCTTGTAATATAAAATTTATTATTGATAAAAATATAAAAAAAATATATTTTAAAAACCTTAGAATCAACTAGTTTTTAAATATATATATATTTTTATAATTTTTAATTAATTAAAATATTTAAATAAATTATTGTCAAAGTTAAAAAAATTTGACCAAAAATATTTGACAGTTTTAGTGTGACGAAGAGAGTATTTATTTTTTTTATTTTTTGTGTGTGCCTCAACATTAAAATTAAATCTTAAACTCTAATTTTAAATTTTAAATCCTAAAACATAAATTTTATAATGTAAAAAATATATTCTACATCTAATTTTCAAAATTCTAACCTTAAACCTTAATTTTAAATTATTAAAATGAAAATGTAGCCGTTATATTATGCTGGATGGATCCGGTTTTCTCGCTCCTTCACCAGCTTCATATATAAATAAGCAGTAAAACCTTTTCACCAGCTTTTCTTCCTTCAAATCACACACTCATTACACCTTTTCTCATCTTCTCTTCCCATTGAACCCCATTTTCCTCCTCCTTGAACCGGAGATGGGCGGTGGAGGAGCTGCTAAAACACCCACAACCACCACCACCTCCAAGAGAGCACCACCACCACCACCACCAGTCGATACCACAGCTCCCACTGGCTGCATGAGTGCTGTCTTCCACTTCTTCGATTTTCATCACTTCCAGTTCCCTTTAAACCAAACCAATACTTCAACTCCGACCAGCAACACCACCAACAGCAGCAGCTGCGGTTGTTTCAAGCCGACTCACTCTTTTCTCTCTCCCCGCAGCACCTTCGTCCCCACCACCGTAAAAGGTACAGAGGCCCCAAGGAATAGTTTGGAATCAGAGGAGGAAAGTTCAGCTCCAGCTTCAACCAGTAAAGAAGAAGAAAATTTAAATATCCCTGTAAGAATGCTACCCTTGTTTTGATTTCCAAGGCGATATATATATATATATATATATATATATATATATATATATATATATTGAAAAGTGAGTAATCATGATGATAATGATAATGTTTATATATATATGTGAAAATCCAGATGGGAATCCAGATCAAAACAAGTGGAAAAGTTGACACATTTTCAGAGATCAGTAGCTCTCCAGGGACCAAGACGCCCACTTTAGTTGCTCGGCTCATGGGTCTTGACATTCTTCCCGAAAGCCGTTCGCCATCTTTTTCGTCACATTTGAAGCCAATAACTGGCCGTAGAAGGTCATTGGATGGTGATATTCGGGGCACACGTTCGTTGCCGGAAACTCCGAGGATGTCGTCTTCTTCTTCTAGGAGGTCGGACGTCGATCTTCACCATCGGCTTTCGCTTCAGATCAACAAGGAGAACATGAGTGCAACCGAGGAGGCGGTGATTTCTCGGCTCAGAGCACTGAAGAAGAAGGAGCAGAAGCACGAAGACGAGAACAAGAGCCCGGCCGGCCACTACGCGAGGCAGATAGTGAAGCAGATTAAAGAAAGTGTGAGCAGGAGAGTCGGAATGGACATTACCAACACGGTTCGGAACCGAGAGCAAGCTAGAGAAGAGCTTGTTAGTCAATTCAAATACAAGAAGATTTCCAGGGCTTTGAACAAATCGGCTGAAGATTCAAGCCCCGGAAAGCACTCGACAACAAAACCACCACCACCACCACCAGCAGCAGCAGAAGCTTCGGGAGTCAATATGCAGCCTCAGCCCAAGTTGCAGCCGGTTGCCGGAAAAGTGAAAAAGCCTCGAAACAAGCAAGAAGAGACCTTCGTTCGTCCTTCATCAGCCAACAGAACTCATACCCCCGACAAGAAATGTAAGAAAACTCCATTGTCAAATGATCTCCTCAACATTTTTCCGGTCAAAAAAGATCCTTCTCCTCCGGCCACGAAAATCCCTCAAAAACAGGTATTCATTCATACACTCACTTTTACCATTTTCGTCTTGATTAAAAAAGGGTAAACTACAATGAAGGTCACTTAATTATAGGTAATGTTACATTTTGGTCACTCAATTATTAAAAGTTACATTTGAATCATCCAATTATTAAAGGTTACATTTAGATCACTCAGTTATGGGTAAAGTTACGTTTGACTCACTCTTCATATTTAAAAAATTACATCAATTTAGTCATTTTTCTTCGAAATCACGTGTATATCTTCTTTAATATTAGAGTACTTCATTTTTAATCATTAGTTAATCTAATACATAAATTGATACACTTTTTTAAATATGAAGGGTGACCCAAACGTAACTTTACCCATAATTGAGTGACTCAAATGTAACTTTTAATAATTGAGTGACCCAAATGTAACATTACCCATAATTGAGTGACCTCCGTTATAGTTTAACCATTAAAAAAAGGGTTTATGTTTATGTAATCTGTTTACTTTATGAACTTACAGGTCTTGGATGGTGGAAAACCGAAACGTAGCTCACAGTTATCTAGTTGTTCGAGCCAAACGTACAACAAACAACAAGTGAAGTACGTACACGTGCCCCAAAACGACAACATCGGCGACAGGTGTAACGGCGATACGACAACCGGTGAAGAAGCAGCGGAATATGAAGAGTACATCGCCAGAATACTAAGACGTACAGGGCTAGAAAAAGAAACCCCACTGTCCTTAGCTTCTTGGTCCTCTCCTTCCCATCCTCTTAACCCTTCCATTTTTTACCACCTCGAACACTTCACCGCCTGTAATAAAAAAACCAGCCCCACTCAACTGAGCCTCCGCTGCAACAGGAAATTACTGTTCCATCTCACCGATGAAATCTTGTCTGAATTTTTGAAGCCGTTTTTCAATACAAAGCCTTGGGTTCCAACAGAAAATTGCAGTAACATGGATGGGTCTCGGCTTATAGACACATTGTGTTCCAAAATCATGGAGTTTCCTCGAGCTGATTGCCGTGTTCTTGAAGACATCGACGCCTTGATCGGCAAAGATTTGCCGGGAATGAAGCTCCGAAGTGCGGTGGCGTACGGGGAAGAAACGGAAGGGGTCGTGTCGGAGGTGGAGAAGGGCATATTAGAGACGCTGGTACATGAAACGGCGACGGATTTGAGATTTTCCAAAGGTTGTCGAATCGAAACGTGGAAAGGGCTCGCCTTTTAGAATCACATGGGTCATTCACGTGATGAGATGCTATTCGTTGGGGTCTTTGTGGGACTATACACGTGGATAAAATGGCCGTTGGGACCCCCTTTTTTGGGTCTATATTTTGTATATATAAAATATATATATTTAATATTATCTTTTTCTCTGATTTCAAAAAATATATATATCATATATAATAATAATATGTATTTGTTATTTCAATAAATATATTATCCATCCTAAGGCACAAACATTGAAATACTCAAGAATTTGTACATGTACATGTACATGTACATACACATACATAGATATATTATATATACACCTATATGCATGTATGGGTAAAATCCAAATAACTCTACATAGGGTTAAAGTATACTTCAGTTGCTCTAGTTTCAAAATGCATCATTTTCATCTTTGACCATCCAAAAGAGGTACAACCATATGGAGGAACAAAATCTCGTTTTAACGAGAAAATGTGCGTCGAACGTCATGACCACATGTTTAGATTCAAAAATTTAAAATCAACTTTGGACTCCAAACGTAATATTGTGAAAAGCAAGGTAGAAGTAGCTTTTGCGTTTCGTCGTGATTTTTACACTATATTTTTATACAATCATGATTTAAAAATACTCTCAGACATAAATCATGTTACTTTAAAATCAATTATACACAAAATTAATTCTATAAAATCACGATGTTTTGTTATATTGATCATATATGGTTTTATATATCATCAGCGAAATTAGATATTTATCGTCATAAAAATTTAAAATTAGAATCATCCATTCATTTGTGATGATATGACATCATCTAATTCAATAACGTCACGTAAAATTATACATTGTTAGTGTATCAAACATATGTAACTCTGAAGTGTCGAATAAAAGATCATTCGTTGTCTCTTAAAAATGCTTTGAATTCGTGTCTTGTAAATGGATAGAATAACGTTAGATAATACTCGACACTAAATATAATTAAAAACTCATGTAATTATCAAACACATAATGATCTTACAAAAAAACTCATTATTCTATTTTTGGTTTTCAAAGTCATTGAATTTTGAGCTTGTAGAAGAGAGAGATGAAAGGAATAAAGGGCAAAAGAAAAAGAAAAGGAGGAGGGGGATAAAGCTGGGTGGTGTGCATGGATTTGATGAGAGAGTTCATGTTACGTACGTCTAATTTTACTATTTTTAGAGCCAAAGCTGAAGCCTGCATGCAGCATACGGCTAAGTCTTTGCTACTTTCACCACCAAAATCCTAAGCACAAAATTAGAACGATATCTCTACTGATATTTGAACTTTTTCATGCATGCTCCTTTCTCCGCTTTAACTTTAGCTTTATACAACGTAAAGACCAAAAGAGAATCTAAGAAAAGAAATTAAAAAGGCAGAAAGTGCCACTACTCTTGTAGTTGTGGACCACGATTAAAAATTCGAGATTTAAACACTAATTTTTAATGTCAACGTATAATAATTTGGTCACTTGAATAGTAATTATATTCATCCAGTTGCAACTGCTTGAAGAAATGCCATTTGTTTGTAGGGCATCGCACGTAAAAGAGACATACTTAGGTATCTGTAAAACCGGGTTCGGTTAACCATTAGCAAATTATTTCGGTTAATCGGTAAGTTTGGGTCACCCAATTCTCGACCCTAAACCGTAACCATTCAACCGGTTAACCGAAAAATTTGGTTCGGGTAACGGTTTTTTATTTTGTTTATTAAAAATATAAATTTTAATAATGTGTTAGAAAAAGTATATAATTTAAAAAACTGATACATTATATTATTATTTTTTTAATACTAGAAAGGTAAATACTTAAACTTTATAAAATAAAATTATAGTTTTACTTTTAGGAAATGAGAAAATAAAATAAAATATAATTTTTAATATAAAATATTAAAACGACATTTAATATAATAATATATATTATATAACCGGTCGGTTCGGTTACCCAGTTTGTCCCAAAACCGTAAACCGTAACCAAACCAATTTTTTAAATAATAAAAACCCGAACCGAAACTGAATATTTCGATTCGGTTAACCAATTTTTCGGTTCGGTTTTTTCAGATTTCAGTTATTCGGTTTTTTTGCACACCTCTAGTCATGCCTATGAATGATGAGGATGTCTTGTAGCAGTAAAAATCGTTCGTCCCTTTTCAGTGCTTCTATTTATGTCTTATCGTTAATAAAATTATATTTGGAGTTTAGAATTAAAGTTTAAGGTTATGGTTATGGTTTAGTGTTTAGAGAATTAAAGCTAGAGTATATTTTTTAGGGTCTAGGATTTATGATTTAAAAAGCTCATGATTTGATTTTTTTAGTATTGGGGCACAAACATATACAAATATACAAAAAATAATTCTTCCAACCCTAAGTTGAAGAAACAAAATGTAACACAGACAAGAAAGAACACGTTTGATTTGATTATAAACAGATTGTTCGGACTCGAATTCAAAACTTGATATCACCAGTAATTTATGGTAAAGTTTGTTGATTGTTTAGAGAAATTTTAATCCAACAAGCTTGAGTTATGTTTACTAGAGTCGTGCCATAAATTTAAATAATCCATGAAGGAACAAGGAAATGGATTAAGTGTTAAGCAGTGAGCGGGAAATTCGAAATGCAAATAAAAATAATTGTACCTATATATATTAAAGAAAGAAAGTCAAATGCTACAATTAATACACTTATTCTTTTTTATAGAACAATTAATACACTTATTCAATTGAGATTGTTATTGTTTTTTAATTCCCTAGGGTTGTTTAGTTACAAGCTCTAATATTTATAATGATGTCACTTTTTGAAACAATGATGCCAACACTTATTATTATATAATAATATTTTGTCAAACCAAATAATATGAAAAATACTTTGATGCACATATTACAATTAAGGTTTAAAGATTTATATTTTAAATTTAAAATATAAGATTTATAGTTATAAGTTAAAATTTAGAGTTTACGGGATGTGGATTTAATATTAGGAATTAAAATTTTGATTTTATAGTTTTCATACACAAATGGTGTGAAAAAAGTATATAAATCTTCTTATTTAAATTATAAAATTCAAATCTAAATCTCCAACCTTAAAACTTTATAAATCTTAAGATTTAAACCTAAACATAAATTATAAACTAAACAGACTTATATAAACTTTAATCTGTGTATCAAATAATTTTCCATAATACGTCTCCACAACAACATACGAAATGAATGATAAAGATTTAAATTGTATTTCAAATAAAGTTTCGAGTTTGAGTTTAACTTTACTCTTCTTTTTAAAATCTGAGTTAATTTAAGTCTAAATATAATCGAAATTCATACAACTACGTAACATCAGAAATATAAATAAGCAACAAAGTTTTAACTATAAACGGATAAAAATCTTATGCCCCTTTTTGATGTCTCTACTTATGCCTCAATACTAAAAAAAACACTATAAAATTAAATTCCAGGCCCTAACTCTAAATTTTAAATTCTAAACCCTACACCATATATCTTAAAAATATATCTTACCCTAAATTTCATAAATCCTAACCACAACCCGTAATATAAAACCATAAACCTTAAACTTAATTTTAAACGTAGGACATAAATATAGACACAAAAAATTTGGAGAAGTTTTCATCCACTATAAAGAGCCATGTATGTAAATGGGGGGTAGGGTAGGCAACTGAGTTTATTTATATATATATATTGCATGGGATGGGAGATTCAGTATTAACGCAAAACTTGGCAGATTCCGACTACACAATATTCCTGAGGCCTGACTGGCTCTGAAATCCAAATTGAATATTGTTGAATCAAACACAGAGATAGAGAGAGTCTGCTGCTGATTTCAAATTCAAAGTGGCTCTATTTCGCGGGGGACTGCATAATATGAAAAAGAAATATTCCGTGGGATTAGACCGGTGAGTGAGTGCCCTGCAATATCATCAGCATATTGTCACGGGTTATTACCGTCTTCTCAAAAGACATGTCTGATAAAATATATAGTGCTACCGTTTATATATCTTAAGACCTTATTTTTTCCCAATGTAGAATTAACGTTTTCGGCTCTTTCTAGACGTGACAATATGCCCCAGATCATGTGGTAGAATACCACATTGTTTAATTAAAGGGTAAACTACAACAGAGGTCACTCAATTATTGATAAAGTTACATTTGAATCACTTAATTATTAAAAGTTACATTTGGGTCACTCAATTATTAAATGTTACATTTAGATCACTCAATTATGGGTAAAGTTATGTTTGAGCCACCCTTCATATTTAAAAAAGTAATCAATTTAGTCATTTTTTTCTTTGAAATCATGTGTATATCCTCGTTAACATTAGAGTACTTCATTTGAAATCATTAATTAATCTAATACATAAAATGATGCACTTTTTTAAATATGAAGGGTGACTCAAACATAATTTTACCCATAATTGAGTCACGAGATTATTACCTTCTTCTTAATAAGATATACAGTGTTACCGCTTATATATTTTAAGGCATTTTTTAAAAAATAGATTAATGTCCCCGCCCCTTTACTGACGTGATAAAATGCATCGGATTAGGTTTTATCTTTCTCTGTCCATCTTATCTCTTGGTGGGTGGGGAGTGTGAATTATTTGGTGGTGGTGCTGTCAGTTGCGGTGGCATGTGCAGTGCTTTGTTGTGTCGTCTGAAATATCAAAAAAAAAAAAATGTGACAGTGAGCGGTGGGAGGGACTGACAGATGGGGCTATGCCCTCTAACACTTTGTCTCCAATGCTTATGTGTAAATAATAAAAGTTTGGTCAAGATGGGGATATTATTGAAGCTTATAATGCCAAAATGATGAAATTTGAAAACGAGAGCACATGTACTCTTGCCTAAACGCCTAATTAGATCAATCAAATAGTTATTCCTCTTAAAGTGGGGTGGGAAGAATTCACAACAATTTTGAATCCTCAAATTTTTAGAGTTTGGTTTCATGTTTATACAGTATTTCTTAATAATGTTATCGTTCTCAAAGTTCGAATTTAGATTTTCACATAGAGTATAACATGTTTTTATCACTGCACTTAACACATATTAGTAGCTAAGTGGTTATATAGTCTTATCCAATACCGAAGTCTCCTTGTTTATACACAATACTAAAAAAAATTAAACTTTATACTTTAACTCTAAATTTTAAATCCTAAAAAATTAACCTTACTCTTTAAATTTTAAACCCTAAACTCTAACCTTAAACTCTACCCCTTAAACATGAAACCTTAAGTCCAAAACACTAACCCTAAACTCTAATATTAAATCATAAGGTCAAATTTTTCAATGTTAGAGTATATATATAGGGGCAACGAAAAGTAACATGTGATTTCTATTCGTAAAATGACATCTAAATCCATATTTTATGTTTTCCATGTTACCACTTTTGAATAAATAACAGAACAAACAAACTAACTAATATTACATACATAGACGGAGCCACATTTGGGCCGGAAGAAGTGTTGCCCCTCCCCAAATGTTTTGGCATAATAATATTTTAAGTTTTTTTTAATTTAAATATCAATCAAATAAAATTATTGTCTCTTTCGAGTTTTAAATTTAAATACTTAATTAGTCTTTTAACACTCATAATATCTAATCAAACTCTGTCTATTTCATTTTTCTACCAGACTTATCCCTAATTTTGTTTCAAACATGCTTTTGTTCCTTTACTAAAAACCCACACATAACTTGTGGTTTAAGTTGTTTTGGGTTTTTGGAGCCCAACTGCCAACATAGTATTGTTTAACGTAATGTTGGTCTTCGTACAAAGCCCAAAAGCATTAACAGTCCAGAGATTTTACAGGCTTACCAATATAGATTGAGTACTATAAAATTTTATTATAGGTAGAGTTGTCTTAGATATTTTCGGGGCTGTGAGCGAAAATTTAAGAATAAACCTTTATAAAATGAAAATATGTTTCATTACTTTGAACAATTAATTTAATATTTTATTAATAGACCATAAAAACACGATTAACATGTATCAAACACATTACTTTTATTGTTTTGTGAAGAAAACACCATAAATAAAATTTTAAAAAAGAAGAACCACTAATTTATTAGATTGTCACTTAAAAATTATGTGAAGTTATTAAAATAGAAGGTGAATCATGAACAGTCGCTCATGTTGTTCTCTTACCAGACGCTACTGATTATAGGTGACCCTCTGATCCAACTTACTTCATTTATAATAAGGGTAATTATTTGATACACTGTCGGTATGATTTAAGGGTTTAAGTTTATGAGTTTTGAATTTAGGGATAGTGATTGAAAGTTATAGTTTAGGGTTATAATTTAGGGTTTATAGATTAAAACATAAATCATCACCATAATACCCTAAAAAGTAAACCCTAACCTCTAACCCCTAAATTCTAACCTATAAACCTTAAATTATAACCACCATCCCTAAATTCTAAATTCATACACTTAAACCCATAAACTCTACACCCTAAACTAAGCCTCTAAACCCTAAAACTAAAGCACTTATAGAAACTTTTAATTTTCACCGTTAGTGTATAGGATAATAATCATTATAATAATAACTCAAAACCTAACTAAAGAAAGGAATAAGGTTGAAGATTATTTTAATATTTTAGAGAAAGAAAAGTAACCGAAAACATTATAATCTGTCTTTTACGTGGGTAAAAGGCAAAAAAGTTGAACTAATTCGCGGAAAAACGGAAAAGTAGAATGATATTGAAAATTTTCTAATCATAGCTTGAGATCTCTTCACAATTACATTAGTTCAAATCATACCTTCTTTTTCATATTTGGACCTTTTGATGTGGCACTTGTCATCAATGTTATGGTTTTCAAAGCTTCTAGTTTCAAACACTTCATAATTAGGGTTGTAGAATCTAACAAGCTCATTTTACAGTTCTCAGAGAGATAATCCGACTGTGCATGCCCCGGTAAAAATTATTGCAAAACGAGTCGTTAACATTGACATGACAGATTTATAGAAATAAGCAAGCAAAGGAATGAAAGATCGTGTCGTGATGAATTACTACTTTAGAAACGAATTCGTCCCGAAACATCTTTCGACTGCAACCAAAAGAATCATACCTGTGGGAGCAATAATCTAACATTAAGCTGAATCAGTCACAGGGCAACTCTCCTTTGGCAAGTCAGTGTAGCCAAGCGCCACACCAGCAATTTCTATAGTTACCTGCCAAGTGAGAGGTGCCCTTTGGCTGGTTTGCTTACTTACTAACCCCATCACCATATCCCACTTCTTGAGTGCTGCAGTCTTTCTTTGAAATCACTCGACATTCGATCGCCTTTCGGCCGGAGCTTTATAAGCATTCCCATAGGTGTATAGTGAGAATAACCCCATACAAGAATAGCATATGCTAGAGGGGGTTATGCTATGGGATATCCTCCCAAGGGCTGCCTTTTCAAGGAATTTTCTTTTTGCTTCTTTGCCTTTTAACTTATGGGCCTCATAAAGGTTCAATATAAGGATATGGGAATATATGTTCCTACACTTTACTTATTGTTTACTTATTGTCTCATCTGATCTTGATTCCCGATTCCGTCACTGACAGGCTAAGTCTTCGGTCGTGGTTTGATAACGGATTATGCCGTGGATATACTTTGTGACAGGCTAAGTCACACATGCTATAGAATCTTCCTCTATCTTAGTCCATGCCTTTGCTTTATGGTGAGAGGAGGAAAAAAGCAGTTGAGTGCAGAGATTCTCCACCAAGACATCCAACATCGATAACGATAGATGTTGCAACGGCTCGAGAACATCTCCACACCGGACATCCAACACCGATAATTCGTTGCGACATAAAACCGGGACATGGTTGCACATGTGGTAGATTTTGGCATTGCCAAATTGTTGATGTAATGAAACAAACCATGACTCTTGCAACTATTGGCTATATGGCACCAGGTGAACTATTCCCTTTTTACATTCTATATTTCTGTTTGATGTGTATGCTTATATATAGTAGGATTGTTGGTATTTTACTTATGCTTGAGATGCAGAGTTCGGATCAGCCGGAATCGTTTCTATAAAATGCGGCGTCTATAGTTATGGGATTGTCCTTATAGAAACTTTTACAAAGAAATGGTGGATACTGCAGATGCTGATTTATTAAGAATAGATGACAACTTGACAAGTACTTTGTTGTTAAAGCAAACTGTATTTCATCCATCATGGACTTAGCTTTCGGTTGTTCGGCCGAGTTACCGGAAGAGAGAAAAGATATGAAAGATGTTGTAACTGAGTATCCATCTCTAGGAATGTCTATCTTTCTGAATCTGTACTCCCATGGCTCTGCATCAGAAATTAATTAAAAGGTAAAATAATTATATATTCGAATTCTTGTACATGAGCATGTATACAAAAAGAGTATAAATGTTACCTTCCAACCATCATAACCGTAGCTTGAGGATTAGTTCCGGGTGTGAAATCAAAGGTCGAAGCATCGATAACTCGAAGGCCATCCAGGCCAAGGACTCTGTATTCATTGTCCACAACCTTACCAACTTGGCAGCCTCCATGATGATGCCAAAATGTCATCACAGTGTCATTGCAGAAGTGTTCCAAAGACGTTGCGGTGTCGAGGTTTCGAGGTCTCAAGTTAGACGGTACCGCCGCCACCAAATTCAAGAGACTCTGAGTCGAGATCGATTGAAATCGGAATTTCGAGAAGGCTTTGGAGTTAACCACGTTTATTATGGCTTGCATGCCTTGCACACACTTTTTCAAGTCCTCTGGTTCTTTGAAGTAATTGAACCTCACCCTAGGGGTCTCGTTTGGATCAGTGCTACGAAGCTCAATGTAGCCTGTCGAGAGTGGACGTGCGGCTTTCTGAAGGATAATGCCGCCTTTAAGTCTCGTACCGAAGGAGCCGATGTCGGTCTTCGCATCGGTATACGCATGCAACAACAACAACGATCGAGCATTGTTAGACACTCTACTGAATTGTATGATCATATATGCACTGCAGACTGCTATGAAATAGAAGGTAAAAACCTGATTTAAGATGCGGGGAAGAAGTTGAGAAATGGAACCGAATTGAGGAGTCAAATTGAGTCCACTGCCTGCTTCAATATAGCTAGCAGGTAGGTATATGCCGACGGCAGAAACGAGTGAGAGCTCAACTGGAGTAGGGGAAGGAATAAAAAGACCGTTCAATGTGTTGTCGCCCATGCCTTGGCCAACCATGGGTTGGTCCAGCACCACCGTGATGCCAAGTGCCGCGAGTTGGTTGGCAGGCCCGATTCCGCTCAGCATCAGCAGTTGTGAGCTCCCAATGGCACCGGCTGATACGATTACTTCGCTCTTGGAGTTGTTGGTTAAAAATGCCGTGTGCCTTACTCCCAACGCATCCTCGAAGATCACCCCTTCAGCTTTTGGTCGTGATCCAACACCTGAAATCAAACATAAACGTATATTTCAACGGATGGAAATCCTCTACCCCTTTCCGCGGATGGAAATCATTTGCCCCACTTTAAAATAGTAAGTTTAGCGTTTAGAGTTTGGAGTTTAAAGTTGGGGCTTAGGGTTAGAGTGTAGGAAATTAAGAGTATGTTGTATTTTTTAGGGTTTAGGATATGGAAATTTGGGTTATGGGGCAAGATTTAATTTTTATCTATTTTTTAGGCAGGGACATAGAAGGAGTCATGGTTAGGGGGCAGGAGATTTTTACCACCTTTTCGCTACCCCTACTTATGCCCCATACTCAAAATTAGTTTTAAGGTTTATGGTTTTAGGTCAAGGATTATGGTTAGGGTTTAAGAAATTTAGAGTAGGTGTATTTTTAGGGTTTAGGGTTTAGGATTTAGAATTTAGGGTTAGGGCTTGAAATTTAATTTTTGTTGTGTTTTTTAGTGTTGTGGCATAAGTAAGGGCACCGAAAAGGGGGCAGAGGGTTTTTATCCTATTTCAACACGGACATATAAAAAATCTAACGTAAACCAAATCATTTTCGAAAAATCAATTACAGTGAAACGATCAACTTTTATTTTTTCTAGGAGTAGTAATTTAGTCTGTCAATTAAAATTTTGTGACAAATAGTTATTTTTCTTTAAAAGTAACAATTTAATCACTCAATTAAAAAAATATGAAAAACATGGTTTAAATTGAGACATGGTCTAGTATAATAGTAGTTTTAGTCCCGAAACTTATACATTCTATCAATTTGGTCCTAATTAAAAAATAATTCAATAAATTTAACCCTTCATACTTAAAATTTTCGACACTATACCCTCATGACACACCCTCCCACAGCTTGCCGAACCCCATGCTGTTGTTCCTCATCCCGATAATCGACATATGTGATAGCTCAACAGACGCAATCACTTTACTTATAGAACACTGACATACTAATGGAACATACCCATTATGACCTTAATGTTGCGTGCTAGTAGACATAGTCACTTCACTAACAGAAATTTTCAATACGAATAGTTAGCTTTATTGAATTATTTTGAATTAGAAAAAAAATTAATAGAATGTAAATGTTTTGAGGACTAAAATTGTTACTATATCAAGCCGTATATTTCAATTTTAACGGAAGACTGACCTGATGGTCACAAAAGTTTAATTGAATGACTAAATTGTTACTTTTAGAAGAAGAATAACATGTTTGTTGCCAAATTTAGAATTGAATGACTAAATTGTTAGTTTTAGAAGAAAAATGATATGTTTATTACTAAATCTATAATTAAGTGATTTGTAGCATATTTTCCCTATATATATATATATATATATATATATATATATATGGTTTTTTGGATCGTTGGATGGGGAAAATGGATGGCTGAGATTAACTCTTTACTTTTTTTCTCAAGTGATAATCTTCACATATTCCATTGTTAATCTCATACATCCGTTTTACCTATCCAACAATCCAAAAAAACGTGTAAAACTAAGACAGATTTACACTATGTAACTAGATAATATGCTATATTATATAACCTTACTTTGTGTTGTAAGAATGATCTTGTGCACCGTGGCATGTAAGTAAACCTTAATATTCTTGGGGTCAGCATACTCAAGCAAATCAGCTGCACTATGTCTATGATCATCCATATCGAAGATGGTTGAACCAATTTTAGTCCCGTTGAGGTGGTCGTACGTAACGCCGTTGAACGGTAAAACTCCGGCTTCAAGCAGCCCGTCCCTGACTGCAGATTGCCACTGCAACACAGGTGCCTCAAATACCACCTTCTTTTCCACCCACTGATATGAATCGTTCACCAGAGCTTCATCCAAACCAGATACCTTTACGAACTCAGGTTCAGCATGAGAGTAGAACCCTGCGTTGATGACGGAGCCACCGCCGAGAACGCGTGCTCGGTGGTTGTATACTCCATCCTCCGTGACGAATGCTTGAGCATATGAATCGGGAGAGGGGTCTAAAAGTGTAAGGAAGAAGTTCCCTTTGTCTGTCTCGCCGGGCTTGCGATAGGGAGACCCTCCTCTTTCTAGGACTAAAACGTTGGCGGTTTCCGACAGAGTTGCAGCCAAGGGACAACCGGCGGTTCCTCCGCCGACTACGATGTAGTCGTGGTATGAGACCCGGGGAGCTGTGATTGCTTCTTTAACAAAACTGTAATTTGGAGCTGCAAAAATAATGAATTTCCCCCTTTAGCCTAGTTCTTATTTTTACTTATATAAGTTCGAATTCTGATGTTACAAATTTTAAATATCAGAAATAAATCGAGGATGAAAGATAAAAAACACAAACCTGTCTCTGCGTGACAAAAATAACAGTGCAAAGCAAAAACAGCAATACCAAAAGCCTTGAGAAACCTCCATGATTCCATTTCCATGATATCTTTCCTACTTAGACTTATTTTCTATTAGCTAAACGATGATTGGGGACTACCCCTTTAAATAGGATGGAAATCATATGTCTCTAAGTATGCCCCTATTTGTGCATTCACTTTAAAATAGTGGGTTTAATATTAATAGATACAAAATATTGATAACTAATAAACTATTCAAATAAGTGTAGAATATAATTATGTCCTTATATGTCATTTTGCTTGTTTAAATGATCAAACAGCTATCATCTATCAGTTAATTTTATCAAACACTTTTATACAATCAATTAATACAATCCACTAGTCAAATAAACTAATGCAATCAATTATCAGCTATCCGCTAATTGCCAAACAGAGCCGTGGCTTATTTTAAACACTTAAAATAAAAATGGTATAAGAATATTGGTGTGATACTATTTTTTTAGGTAAACTGCATAAATAGTCACTATACTATGTATTTAGATTCGATTTGACTATTATACTTCTAATTGCAGCAATTAAACAACTGAACTATTAGATTGGATTCAATGTGACCACACTAGCCGTTAGAAGCTAACGGAAGGAGTGACGTGACAGTTAGTAAAAATGTGTTCAACTATGTTCATTTTAAAATTATTCTATCTATCCTTTCATAGTTTAATTCTAACTTCGTCTCGCTTATTGAATATCTTGAAAGTTTTATTTTAAATTGAAATTCATGCATAATTTTAGAATTTATTTAAAAAGAAAAAAAAAAGAAAAAGTGAGGTACGTATGACGTAAATCTAACTTAAAATTACATGGGCTAATTATCTAGTGGTTTGATTATGTGTTAGGAATAGTTGTCAATTTGTCATCTCCATACTACAATTTGCAGATCCTGTAGCTGTAGCTGTTACTATAGCAGACTAGCAGCAATGAATAGGGGTCCAAGTTGTCATCCCCACACTACAATTGACCCGAAAGTCAGCAGAAGATGGCTTTTAGAATGGGTTCCAAGTTCCAACTTGTTATTAGAGATGGCAAACGACTCATTTAGTTCGGGTGCAGTTTGAATTTTTTCAGTTCGAATTATATCGGATTTGATTATATTTCATTTAAGCTCGGTTTGAATTTGATTCAGGTTAAGTTTAGGTTTATGGTATTTTTAGGTCGGGTATTGAGTCGGTTCAGTTAGCTTTCATGTCGGTTTATGTTAGGTTGATTGCTTTCGATTTGAGTCAATTTCAGGTTAATGAGAGATCAATCGATTTTAGTCGGGTTCAGTCCGATTTAGTTTTTAACACCACATATATGGCTTTATATAGCCTGTATTTTGTGTTATCTTTTTTGTTTTATTTTAATACCTTTATATATGGTTGAGATTTTTAGTAGAAAAATCGGGTATCTTTTAGTGAAAAATACTTTGACACGATTCGGGCTAATAATGCAATTTTGTCCTACTTTTTAGGAATATTTGCAACAATGTCCCATCTTTTTACATTTTATAATTATGCTCTTAAAATTTATATTTTACAAATGGTTCTTTAAAATTAGTTTTTTATAATCAAGTCCCTAAAATTAATATATATATGGTTGGGTCCAGGCTCAGATTCGGGTTGGCGTATATAATTTTTTAAGTCGGATCAGGTTGATGTATATAATTTTTGGGTTGGATTGAGTTTAGATTTTGGGTAATTATTTTCAAGACGTGTTCTAGTGCATGCATGTGGTATTTCCATACACACTTAATTCTATCAACAACCTCTAAATTTAAAATAATTACACTTAAATCCCTGAACAATAAAACTAAGGCGCTTGTACAAATAAAATATTTTCACCGCTAGTGCATGCATATAGTATTTCCATACATATATATATTTCCATACATATATATATATATATATTAAAGTATGCACCTTGCTTTGCTAAATTTAGAAGTAAATAAAATGATGCGATATATTGGGGAGAAACTTTTTTCAACTCAACTTGAATAATAATTTTATAAATTTGACTCGAAAAATTCAAATAAAACTTGAATTATAAAATTATAATCAAATATTTTAAAATTTTAATATAATTAATGGACCTGTTGTCAAGTTTGAGTCGGGTCCATCAATTATGCATGATATTTGTATATCGCGTATGAAAAATATGAAGAATTGTATATGTAGTATCATATATGATTTAAGAAGCCGTTTAAGTTGAAACCAATTAATATTATAAATATTTATAATTAAATTTGAACAAGAACCCAAACAACTCAACTCGACTTTCATAAACTCGACAAAAAAAATTCAAATAAAGTTTGAGTTATAAAATAGGATTCGTTAATTTGACTAAACTTGATTTACTTTTTACTTGATTCTAATACTCACCCCTAATGAAGAGTGTCAATTTGTTATTAATATTTTTCAAAATTTAAATCAATTACCAGTTGGTCTAGCGAAATAAGGTGTTAAATAAGGTGTTAAAATTTATTTTTTACAAATGGTTCTTTAAAATCAGTTTTTTTTAATCACGTCCCTAAAATTAATATATATATATATATATATATATATATATATGGTTGGGTCTAGGTTCGAAGGTTCGGATTGGCGTATATATTTTTTTAAGTCGGATCAGGTTGATGTATATAATTTTCGAGTCGGATTGAGTTTAGATTTTGGGTAATTATTTTCATGACGTGTTTTAGTCAGTCAAAACTAACTCATATCGACCCATGCCCATCCCTAACTGAGAGGGATTGTTATCCCTCAAAAAAAAAATTCTATAATAATATTTTAGGTCTTTTTCAGTTTAAATTTTAATCAAATAAAACTTTTATCCCTTTACATATAAATATAAAGGCTTAATAAATTTTTACTCCTCTCATTATCCGATCTAATTCTTTTTCTGTGCAGGAGGGGAAGATGCTTCAAATCAAAGTGGATCAATTAATGGGATGGAAATCGTCTACCCCTTAATTATGCCCCCATTGGTGCCTTTACTTTAAAATAGCGGGTTTAGGGTTTGTGGTTTAAGGCTGTGGCTTAGGGTTAGGGTGTAGGAAATTAGGGGTACGTGTATTTCTTACGATTAAGGTTTAAAATATGAAAATTAAGGTTAAGACTTAGAATTTAATTTCTAAGTATTTTTTTAGTAAGGACATACAAGGAGGCATAGTTAGGGTAGAAGATTTTTACGCCAATTAATGACGTGTCTTATTGTTGATGCGTACGTTACCTTCATCAACTGGCCAACTGAATCATGCAAATTGCAAAGCGATTT